>SNQJ01S0061810.1:24258-41378 GCA_010110895.2 Picea sitchensis | reverse complement strand
AGAAAATTAAGGTATTATAAAGATGTAATCAACCATAATCTAGAAGATCAAAATTATCTATCTGTTTTGCCAAGTGTAAAGAAAAAAATAAGCATTGCTAAGATAAGAACAAATTCTCACGAGCTCCATAGTGAAATTGGGTGTTGATCAATTCCTAAAACGCCATGGGATGAAAGAGTGTGTCACCTTTGTGACACTAAGAAGGTTGAAGCTGAAAAACACTTTCTCTTAGATTGTCCAGCCTATACCCATATTAGATCTCATTTTCAAAATATTTATCACACTGCCAACCTTCCTAACATCTTAACTCAACAAAAGTATGGTGATCTTGGAAAGCTTCTCTTAATGCTTTTCGAGCACAGAAACAAAATTCTAAAAAATCAAAGTAATTACTTACCCTCTTAAGGTCCGGTCTTAGTGGATATTAATAATCATCATCATGTTTCTTTTTAAGGGGTTAAATAATTGTAAAAAGAGATTTTTTTGTCCCACAAACAAGAGAGTCTCATACACCAATTTGGTGTATGGCTTGGGCTTAACCTTAAAATTAGATAATTATTATTTATAATAGTTCTAGATCAATAACTAGTTAATTAAATGAGAAGGACAAAATCTTTAACCATTAAAATAAGATAGAATTTTTAATTAGTGAAACTAATTCCCTTTACTTGAAATTGAATAATAAATATTTTTAAAATTAAGTTTTTAATTAATCTTGTCATTAATTTTAATTAAAAAGTTTTAAAAAGTTTTATTCCACCCAATTTTTACATATAAAAAATAAAATAATAATTTTTAAACATTATAAACATTTACTAATGTTTTATAAAATTGATTTCATCTTAATTCCTAAATCTTATAGATTTTTTTTTATAATTTTATTAGTCCAAAATAAAATGAAAATCTTATAGATTTTTTTTTATAATTTTATTAGTCCAAAATAAAATGAAATTTTGTATAAGTTATTTTTAATTACTTAATAATGGATATCCTATTGTCATCATTATTTAAATAGTCCAAACATCATTATATTATAAACATTTAATAATGTTTTATAAAATTGATTCTATTTTAATTACCTAATTTTATAAATTTTTTGTTATAATTTTATTTATCCAAAATAAAATGAAATTTAATACAGGTTGTTTTTAATTAATCAATTATCAATGTTTTAGTTTCAATAACTATCTCTATTATCTCACCAGACAATCCTTAACATGAATGGATTTTTTGTCCAAAAAAATTAACTCTATTATAATTATAAAACAAAGTTTGTATATTTATATATATAAACATTTTGATATTATCAATATTATCAATGTTATAAATGATTTTATTTAACCATTAAGTCAACAACACACTTAAAGCTATTATAATAATATATTTGTTATAAGTTCAACATGTTAGTGGGTCAACAATAGGGCTTAAAGCCATTACAATAATATAGTAATCATTTACATATCACTTACAAGAATTGAACCTTAATACACTAATCCAATAAATCTAAGCTAAATATAAATCACAGGACTATTAACCTCAACCCATACTTCTTAAATCATTAACCCAAAATAAGTGCAACTCTACTAACCCCTCACCATTAACCCACTAACCAACACACTCTCTAACCATTAATATACTAACTCACAATCCAATAACTACTAATCTACTAATATCTTATCCTAACTCATAAATCCTTTAAATATGGTTTAACCAACTTATAATACAAGATCATTTATCTCAATAAACATATTTAAAATTATATTGAATATTTCAATTATATATATTTTTTTTAAATAAAAAAGGGGTAGAGCCTGCTATATTAGATTAACAAAAAACTTTGACAAGATATACAGTGGCATGTGTCTAAGTCACCAAAAAGATTACTGGAAGCCAGCATAGGCGGAGAGCGAATAACAATTGTATGATAGTAGCATCTGTCCTGCCCGGAGGAGACCAGGACAGATGTCTATAGTCCAAATGAACGTAAAACAACAACATAAAAAGACTAAAAACCAAGAGAGCATAAAAACCTAGGTATCTGGTGACCTGTCGCCATCTCCAGTCTGCCACATGGACCCAGTCGGGATGGCAAAATCCTGCGCGCAGAGGGGGCACTTCCGCTGAGCTGGAACGTTGGAATATGCGTCGAGAAGCATGTCCAGGCGCTGGCCCATGAGGAGGGCCCTATGCTCCAGGTCAGACATGTGGCCTCGGAGCTCGAACACCAGGGCCAGGTGCTCTGCACGGAGGAGAGAGCCATGCATACCGCCACCCACATCGTTGAGGGGAACATTCCTCAAGTCCACTGTCGCATCACTTCCAGCTTCGAACTCCCTCTGCTTTGCATCATCCCCTGCAACCTTCCTCACCGAGCGAATGTTATCCACATTCAACTCTGCTCCAGTTGCCTACATTTCGTGGCTGGTAGGACTGTTATTACCCGGCCAAGGAACTTCTTCAACAATGCAGCCGAGGAACTCTGCATCCAGAACCAAATTGGGTTTACTTTCCTCCCGGCGGGTCGCCACTGTGGCGTGGGGCTCCTCAGCAGTCGATAGGTCCTCCATAAATGGGTCTTCCTCCACGATACAAGCGGGATACGCATCCTCTTTTCCAGCCTCCTTCCTTGTCGTGGCCTCTCTGCTACAGCCAGCTCCCGACTCTGCAATGGTGGCGAGCAACGCCAATTTCTCAGCCCGAGCCTTCTTCCGAAGCATGGAGGTCGCCAATGCCAGAGCGCGTTCCAATTGCTCTTTCCGTCGCTGCTGCGCCTTGTGGGCATTCCAGGCTGAGCCACGGCGAGGTCTGCCTCGTTTTCTAGCCATAGTATCCTGGGAATGAATGAATGTACAAAGAGGTTGCCGAGATAAGCTGAAAAGCCAGGACGCGAGCAGTTGCAGGTACAGAGCACGAGCAGGCCAGCTCTGTCTCGACACACACAAAGACAAACTGCTCGGAAAATCCTTGCCAAGATGCAACGTAAGGGTGGTGAGCCAGGACAAGAGGAGTGCAGGACTGCACCAGAGCATCCAAGTGAAGAGCAGAGCCGAAGCCGGAGCAGTCCCGCTTTGTCCGGGCTCATAGGAAAACACATAACCAGAAGCCGAGGTCACCTGACTGCCTTTAACCCCTATCATGCTGAGTACGCAGTGGGCGTAAATGGTCATGCGAGGGAGGAGTCCCTCCGTCGTATGGCTGCTGCTATGGCCGTCCACCATCGTAAATGTGGATGTGTGGGTGGCGGCCATCGACATTTAAGCCCGGGCTTAGTGCTAAGCCTGGTGTCACCACATCGCCGTGTGTCACCCCATCCGGGGCAATATTTCAATTATATTATAAGAAGCAACCTAATTAAATTATGTCAACAATTTTAATACAAAATAATTTATTATATTGAATATTTCAATTATATTACCAAAAAATAACATAATTAAATTATTTCAATAAGATATATTAATAATTATGATACAAAATAATTATATATATTGTAACTAGGGAAATTGTCGACAATCTAACTTGAGATTTCTTTTTACATATTTTCTTCCATTTACACTACAATTGTCAATCTATCAATCCATCTATAATATTTCAATTATATTACAAAAAAAACAACATAATTAAATTATTTCAACAATTATGATAATTTACAAAAATATATTAAAAATTCTATTGAATATTTCAATTATATTATAATACAAAGTAATTTACAAAATATATTAAAAATTATAGTGAATATTTCAATTATATTATAAGAAACAATATAATTTATTTGAATAATTATATAGTATACAGCAAGTTAACTTAAGTTTTTAAATATTTTATTAAAAAAAATAATAAATAATTACGAAGAAGACTTAGTCATCCATTAATAACGCGTTTGATGTCAACGATACCATATTTTCATGGTTGTGAGGCCGTAAGGAAGCTTTTAACTAATAACTAAAAATTAATTGATGACGATAATTGATAATTAATAATTTATTGATGACGATAATTGATAATTGATAATTAATAATTTATTGATGACAAACGGATGGTGCTGAATCTGTCAAAAAAAATACGTGCAAGCGACGGCGACTCACATATAAATTATATACCTTCGGCCGGATGGTGCTGAATCTGTCAAAAAAAACGTGCAAGCGACGGCGACCCACTTATAAATTATATACCTTCGGCATAAGAAATCACTTAATGGCCACTCTGCGCTTGCACGGAAAGAGTTTAGAATTCATCGTGACCGAGAGTAATGGACTTAATCTATTCTATAAATATGGAGCTGGTTCAATATAGAAAACAACCCATACCTTGATATTGCATACCTTGATTCTCCTACAGTCTTGTTTCTTCATAGCAGCAAAAATGGTTAATATAACAGTGAAGAGTTCTCAAATAGTGCTGCCTGCTGCGCCTACTCCGCAGAGGAATATTTGGCTGTCGAATGTAGATCTGGTAGTGGGGAGAACGCATGCTACCAGTGTGTATATCTACAGGCCCACTGGCACTGCTAGATCTGATTTTTTTTCAATGGACGTTCTGAGGGATGCTCTTAGCAAAGTGCTGGTGCCATTCTATCCGATTGCAGGAAGACTCGGAAAGGACACACATGGGCGTCTCCAAATCAACTGTAACGGTGAAGGAGGTCAGCTTATTGAGGCTGTAACAGATTCTACCATTAACGATTTTGGAGATTTTGCACCCTCTCCGGAGCTCACTCAGCTTCTTCCCCACCTTAATTCTGCACAAGACATTTATTTCTATCCTCTGCTCCTTGTTCAGGTAAACTGATATTTCTTTCTTCTAATTATTGTTTTTATCCAATTTATTTGATATGTTAGGTTCGACAAATTAGGTACACAAGTTCTCATGTTACTGTGATACTATTTATGTTGGATGTGATTTTACAGAGTAGGTGATATGTCCAGATTTATGAGTAAAAAGTATGAGTTTTAATTCCAGAATTTAAGAAAGAGTTTTAAGATTTGTGTTTTTTTTTTTTCCAGATGATGGTGAAGAACGTTTTTTATATTAATTCTCTGTAAATAACATTGTCTAAGATCGATTGATTTTTTTGTCTGGTAGTATATATATATTTTTGTAATATTCTTTACAATTTATTCATATGCAGGTGACATTTTTCAAATGTGGAGGAGTATCATTAGGTGTGAGAATCCATCACATTGTGGGCGATGGATTTGCAGGTTTACATTTTGTCAACAGTTGGTCTGCGATAGCTCGTGGAGCCACCAATATTACTGAACCATATCTTGATAGAAGTATTTTACAGCCCAATAATATTCCAGATCCAAAGTTTCGTCATATAGAATATGAACAACCTTCGCCATTGAATGAGAAAAATGGTGGAATAAATGATAAGCAAAACTCAATTGGTATCTTTAAAATTACAAAAGGCCAGTTAGATAGCCTTAAAGCCAAGGCCACAGAGAATGGGAATAGAGTAAAATACAGTAGTTATGAAATGCTCTCAGGACACATTTGGAGATGTGTTTGTAAAGCTGGAAATCTCAGTACAGAACAAGAAAGCAAAATGTATGTTCCTATTGACAGTCGAACTCGGCTTCTGCCACCTCTTCCCCCTAATTATTTTGGGAATGCTATTTTTATTGCTTCACCTATGGCTGTTGTAGGGGACCTGACTTCAAAGCCTATATATTATGCTGCAAGTGTAATTCACGAAGCTTTGGTCAGGATGGATGATGAATACTTGCGCTCTGCTTTAGACCATTTGGAATTGCACCCTGATTTGAGTGCTTTAGTTCGAGGATCTCATACATACAGGTCTCCCAATCTTTGCATCACAAGTTGGTCTCGACTGCCTATTCACGATGCAGACTTTGGTTGGGGAAAGCCAATATATATGGGTCCTGCCATTATTGCTTTCGAAAACTCAATTTGCATTTTGTCCAGTCCAGTCAATGATGGAAGTTTGACAGTTGCAATAAAGTTGCAGGCAGATCATATGGCCCGTTTTGAGAAATTATTTTATGAACTCTTATGATCTAAGAGTTATAATTAGGTTATTCCAGGCAGATCATATGGCCTGCTTTGAGAAATTGTTCTATGAACTCTTATTATCTAAGAGTTATAATTAGGTTGGGCGAATTCTCTAGAAATACAGTGGACCTGGGATTATTGCTTATGAGGACCACGCTTACGTTTTGTCTAGTCGTATTTGAAGATGGGAGTTTCTGAATTGTAATAAGATTGAAGAACGTTTTGTGTTGAAGACGGAGAGTGATGAATTGTAATATGACTGCAGGCCGTTTTGTCTAGTTTTATTGAAGATGGAAGTATGGGAATTGTAATAAGATTGCAGCAGATCATATGGTCTGGTCTGTTTTGAGAAATTGTTCTCAGAATAGAAGAATTATTATCAGTTTGCAAGATTTATTTTCTGTTTTGAGAAATTGTTCTATGAATAGAAGAATTATTATTACTTTGCAAGATTTCTTTAGAATTGGAATAAAATCAAGTGGAACAATATAAGATAAATAAATAAATAAATATAAGATAAATAAATTATGAGATTCAATTGTTATTAAAACTAGCACAGCCGAACTCGCTGTGGAGAATGTCGAAGAAAGGTATCCGGAACGTGTGCCTCTAATATAAAATGTTTGTGGTAATTCGTAATCCGTTTGTGATAATATGAAATGTTTGGCTGCACGATTTAATCCTACTTAATCATTTAAACATGGCAATTACATATCCTTACAGTAATTTTTTAATGTGATTAGGTAAATGTTAAAAAGTAAACATGTTAACGGATGCCTTGATAAATGCAAGAAAGTTATGAACAATAAATCTGACTCATTAATTTTAGAGGACGACTAAGAATATGCCAGCATCTTCAATGGATAGCCATCAGATTAGAGTTTAAGGTTAAATAAGGTTAAAAGATCATTAATTGTGCCCATTGTCAATAGGTGTAAGCCTTTAAGCTTAATAATACAAATTTGACTATTAAAAGAGATTAAATCTTTTGAGTTACAATTTTTTTAATTATTTAAAATTTGTATAGGTTGGTTGTAATTTTACTCAACTCTATGTTACTAGAAATTCTAAATCTAATTATATATTACACTAAACTCAAAATATAATTATTTAAAATTTATGTAGGTTGGTTTTAATTATTTAAAATTTAAATATTAGATATTATAAGAAATTTTTCTCTCTTTTTCATATATAAAGATATTTTCATTTTCATTTACCAGTCAAATTTATGAGTGGCGAAGGTTCCTTGTCCCATAAACAAGAGAGTCTCATATACCAATTTGATGTCTAACTTGAAAGTAATCTTAAAAATATATTATTATTATTATCTTTTATTATAAACATTATTTTATTCAAAAACATCATTAAATATTTTCTTTTATATCTAATTTTTTTATTATAATATTAGATTGAGGTGTATGACCACATGAATTACACACAAATTCAATTATATGATGCAAATGTGAATATATGTTTGTCACAATTTTGTAGGTATCCACTTGATACCAACATGGATGTAAAGTGGTAACATTTAAGCCAATCTTGTTTGAACTTATTTATTTGCTAGTGGTATTTGTCAATATTTATATTTATATTTCTATAATAATTGAATCATGCTTATTTATTTGCTAGTGGTATTTGTCATAGTGTATATTCAATATAAATGTAAATTGAAAAATATTGTTTTGAAAAATTCATATGTTGTGTAAAAGGTTTTTTTATAGAGATATTTATAAAGAGATTATTTATATTGTATATTTTAATACTCATTTCCATATAAGTTAGGAAAATGTCTTGTTTTTCATGTAAAATATTTAAAGTTTTTAATGTTTGTAAATTTTATATCTTTTGGGGAGTGTATAAAGTTGATGGATGATAAAGTGATAATCTGGTGAGAATGAACCCCCTCACATAGTAACAGGTGCACGTTTCTAGGAACATGCACGCGTTCATGATGTGGCAGGTTCGACAAACCACGAACATTCACTCATCATGCCACATAGACATGTTACTATAAATGTGTGTGTGTGTTCCTACGATGAATGCAAACACATTCCTGTCAGACCCAATAAAATGGCCCACAAATGCTTTTTGTGGCCATTTTGACCATCGCACTTCGTGTTTTAGAATTCATTGAAAAAAAGAAAAGGAGTGATTTTTCTCACCAAGCATCCACAAGTTCCTAACACCATGTGAGAGACAATCCACATATGTATTTATGATTATTTTCTTGTTTTTAAATTTCTTACATTAATTATTTGTTTGTTTTTTGCAATTTTTTTAATTACAAACTGATTTAAGAATTAATCTATGTAATGCAATGTGCAAATGAAAAGGAACCTAATCTAATCTTGTGGGAGTGATGTAAAGAACCAATTTGGCATGAAACAAAGAACATGTATAGAGACTAGGGAGAATAGTCCGCATCAAAATGTAAGACATAAATCCAAGAGAAATATGCAAAGAGTAGGGATAATTGTCTTCCATCTACCATTTTTTTTTGTTATTTGAGGTTCACATTGAAAAGGGGGAATAATCCTGTCATCTAAGATATTTGTAGTTCTAACAAGTCATATGCCCCAAGATCCAATCAAAGGGAGTTCTTTGAACTCCTTGAATATTTTTTCTATTTCTTGTTTTTGAAGCTTTCTACAATAGTTTCCCCTTCTCAATTACCATTTACTCCTCTCATAGAGTCCATATCTACCCATACACTACAAGAATATGTACAAGATATTAAAAGGTGATTTGTAGTTTCTAATTCCATTTTACACAAGGTGCATTTTCCAAGTCCTTAATGGTTTCTTTTTTGTAGAACTTTTGAAGTTAAGGATTTATTCATAATGGCCAACCATATAAACACCTTCATTTCTAGAGGTTCCCTTATATCCGACATAGGCTTCCCCCACCATGGATCCTCCCCATTAGTCTCACTAGTAAACATTTCTTTATACCTTGACTTGGTAGCATAATCCCCCAATGTGGATTTCTAGACCAAACCAACTCATCATCAACATCGTTGATTATAACTTGAGTAACCTTTTAACTCTCATATATAAGCCTCCCACTACTCACCATATTCCTTCTAGTCCTCAAAGATTTGTTTTTTTTTTTCCATCTTTTCTAACAAATGTTTATGAGTTCAAAGTACATTTCTTAGTCTAGGTTAATGTTTACCTCTCTCTTGGAGAGAGGAAATCAAATTTTCAAATAATTTGTGTGTATCTCCACACCACACTGATGGGTTAGACCCTAGTCTAACCTTCTATCCATTGCCTTCCCACTGAACCAACCAATTTCCAAAAGATGACAACACATTATCTTTTCAAACTATGGATTCATTATGGATGGGATTGTTAGGCCTTTTGATCCACTCTTGCATTGTGTAATTAGTTCTACTTATTTTTGAATGATAACCTACTTCCAAATTCCTTCCTTTGAAATAGTTTTCCATAAACTCTTAACAACCAAACCCTTACAAAAATTATGGATAATTTTTATTTCACACCCCCGTACATCCTTATGTTTTTCTATATTCATCCATTTAACTCATGGAATGCCTTGTCCTTTCTATTTTACTAGTCCATAGAAATTTTATGTGTTTCCTTCTTATTTTTTTTAGTGCTCCTTTGGGTATATAGGTTAATAAGTGCCAATAAAATAGAATTGCTTCCAAAACAAACTTCACCATAGTTAATCTCTCTCTCAAAGATAAGTTACATGTTTTATCATAGATTAGTTCACTTTTCTACTTTTTTCTTTGATTTTTGCAAAAATGGTAGATGTAAGACAATTATCCCTATTCTTTGCATGTCTCTCTTGCATTTATGTCTAACATTTTGATGTAGAGAAGGTACTTTCTTGATAATTTGTAGGCTATCGTTAATCCTCAAAGTGTGCCCTAAGTTTTTTCTTGATGTTAATTGGTGGACTATTCTCCCTAGTCTCTATACACATTCTTCATTTCATATCAAATTGGTTCTTTACATCACTCCCATAAGATTAGATTAGGTTCCATTTAATTTTTACACTGCATTATATAGTAGATGTATTTCATTTATTTCATAAATATCAAAATGTTAAGACGAACCATAATTGGTAGCTTTGAAGAGAAAATGACAAGTTAGGTCATAACCAAAGGATTCACCATTTTTAATGGATTAAAGTTTAATTCGGTCCTTTTAGTAGGCGAACCTATGATGTTGACAAGGGACATTTTCTCATGTCAACATTTTTGTGATAGAAAGAAAGGGGATGGAAACATGCCTTGCCTAAAGCTACATTTTGTATGCATTTATCACTCATGGCCATACCTCCTATTATTGCATGGGAGGCCAACACCACATTGGTATTACAAGATCCTTTGCATGACCTTCTACGAAAGGCAGTATATTTATTAGTAAAGTTTAATAGCGAAGGAAATGCAATCACATTTGAACATATTATAAATTAGGAATGCAAGTTACAATTACTTAAGATTGTTCACAATGCTGTTATTTGTAGGTTGTTTCCACTCACCTTTGAAGAAGAAGAAGTGTGGAAATGGTATAAGGTCATAATACTGCCCAGGTATGTATTTGTGATTATTTTCTTGTTTTTTTAATTTCTTAAACTGTTTATTTGCATGTTTATTTGTAATTTATTTGTAATTTAATTTAAAAAACTAACATAATTTATATGAACTCCCTTATTAAATTGTAATGGAATATTTAAGATGGAACCTGGAAATAGTCAAAACCCCACACAACCACACAAAGGCACATGAAACCCCAACCCACCACAACCAATAAACATAAACACAAAAATCGATGAAGGGTTGACCTCTTTTAGATCAATTATCTGTGACTTAAGGGGTACAAGAGAGCCCTGATGATTATCATTGTGCACTTTATTGGATGCCATTGTATCATCCATTGCAGGTGCCCAAGGGAAATTAACCAGTATTTCTAAATACAAGTTAGGATGTTTGACTATTACAGGATTGACATCGATAAAACCAAGTCAGAGACTTGAATATTACGAAAAATGATTTGATGTCACTATTTATTGATCCTAGAACCAGACTATAACCACCAATCAATAAGAGACACATTTGTATGGATCAGTGCATCCACCAACAATTTAAGGATAAATGGATGGACATATGGTTCATGGTGTTTAAAAAACTTCCCTACAATAACATGGAGGTGCCTCTATATTTCCTAAGTATGAGCAACATTCATTTTGGGTCACTATGTCAACTGATTTGATGTTGGTGAATTCTAGGGGGTGGGTCTAGGGTTCTATTGTGGTAAACAACAACCCCCTTTTATTTTCAAGAAAACAAAGTGATCCCCTTATTAATTTTGGTAATGTCACCTTGATTTGTTTTCAGTTTTATATTTCTAGTGTTGTTTATGTCTTGTTTGTCCTTTTGACATTCTCATTATTTTCCTCTCTTTGATATCTTTCAATTGAAATTTGATATGATTTATTTGGTTCGATTTTATTATATAGTCATGTAAATATTTTATCATTTAGGTGATTGGATTGATTTTAATTGGACATTATTATATCACAACAACTTGGTTAATTATTCATAGTAGTTTTAATGTGAATTCTTCATATTCACTTTGTTCTAAAATATGATTATGAGGAATATTTTTATATCATTTAATAATTAACATGTGATTCTAAAATATGGTTCAATTGGTTGATTTAAATTTATCAACAATTGAATGATTATTAAATTTTATGGAGTTAATTTCTTCAATTTGAAAATAATCCTCAATCCCAAAATAACATTTCCAATCTGGTATATTTAGAATATGTGATATCAATCAGATTTGATTTTATTAATCGATTTTGGTTAATTAAGATTTGAAGATCTTGTAGTTCATCTTTTAATATATTTTTTGTTATTAATTTAATTTCTTTTTGTTACAAGTGTCTATTACATATCTGCATTTTAACTATAGTCTCCAAGATATTCCCAAAATAATTCATTCAGTTAAAATTATTCATCTCTACAAGGCGTAATGCTTGGGCAACATCAAATGAAAAATTTGTATCAGTTTCAAGAGGCTATCTTCCATCCTTCATTCTGAATAAATGGTGAGGAATTTCCTCAAACAGTTGAAAACCCGCTTTTGAAACAAGGTCAATTACCTTATTCTAAAATGATTCGCCCAAAATCAAAACTTTTTAGGAGAAATATTATCAGGAAGGAGGCACACCGAATTCGCTATTACAACCAACTCATAGGAAACAATTTTGTAGGTCGAGTTTCGAGCGATCAAAAAAGAATTTCCCAAAACGGTAAAAAACCCACTTGTAGAATGGGTCATTTTCTCAGAAAGTTAATATTTTGGGATAAATATTATCCGAAAGAAGGCGAAATTTCTCATATTTGTAGTTACGACCAACTCACGGGAAGCAATTTTACATGTTGATATCCGAGAGATAAGTGATGAATCTCTTCAAATGGTTGAAAACCCACTTCATAAACATTTTGATTTACCTTATCCTAAAATGATTTTTGGAGAGTTTAAACTGTTTGGGATATATGATTCTTTTTTTGGGAAGATTCTGTCTAGAATTAACATTTTGCAAATTTTGTAGCTGATTTTGTTCTAAATTCTGTGGCCGATTGATGAGCAAGTTTTGGCTAACTCAAGGGAGATTCGACTTGAAGAAAAAATCAATGTATAAAAATTTGTTTATTCAGATTGTATAATGGTTCCAGATCTGAAAATTGAGAGGGAAAATTTTGCAGGAAGATACTTTTTTTTTTTGTAAATAAGAGTTTTGTATATTAAGAGCTTTCAGATTCTACAGCTAGATAGCAAGATACAAAAAGGTGCAGGCTGTAATAACTGGACTGCCCCAGCATGGGGAAACCAGTCCAGCCATCTCACCCATCCAAGAGTTCATCAAGTTTTTAGCAAAACAAGAGAGTAGCTATACTGTTTATTTCTACTAAGTAGCATTTAACACTTAAAACTAGAAACTTAGACACCTGGCGAGTGATGGGTCTGCATGGACTAAAGATCCTCTGGCCATGGTTCTTCCTCAGTGTGAACAGGCTCAACGTCCCATCGCATGTCAGCTTCCTTGTTGTCCGTAGCTTCACCGGTGTTATCCTCGCGCTTAGTCTGCTGCATATCTGCTTGGTCTGGTCCTCTATTCTGTTCCTCCTCTTCGTTGCCTGCAACAGGATCCGAGAGCAAGGCTCCTTGCATAGACACGATGATGTGGAGGAAACTGGCCACCTTAGTTTCCGTGGTTTGCATGCGGAATTGTAAATCTGCCACCTCCTGTCGTAATTCGAATACCAAGTTGTGTAGGGCAGACAGGCTATTGTTGAAATGGTCTCTATCAAAAGATTCCTGAAAATTCAGACCTGCCCCTCGCGGTTCCTCCCGTTGAGAAGGTTCATCCGTCGGATTGCTCGGAGGATTAAGGTAAGTTTCGGGGTGATGTGGTGCTTGAGGGACGTTAAGAAGCCGAAGGGGTGTTACAGGCGTTTGGGGGATTATTGCCATGGAACTAGACTGCGGAGGTCGCAGAGAGGCTCGGGGATAAATGAGCTGATGCCGTGGGGAGGAAACCTCATAGTCGGAGGTCGAGGGCGAAATGGAAGGTCTGCAAGGCTTCCAGGGGGAGCCCCGCCTGGGTTTACCTCGTGGCCTTGTCATTCGCAATCCAATATGACATTCTGCAGGAGGGAAGGTCGCCTGAAACCAACGGAAAAAAACAGTGATGAAGTGCAACAACAGAGGAAGGGGCTCTGCACGCAGTGAAACAAAGTAAGCCGAAGCCATAATACACCTATTTCGATTAAACTTGCAGCGAGGGGGGAGGACGACGTCGTTAATGCACCCTCGTATCACCATTATTGCCAATTAAAGGTCGGGTGGGGTGATGGGCTGTGGCACAAGCCCATCACGTGGCCTCATACCACATCACCCAGAACCCTCTCCCATCATCTGCCACATTGCGCCGCCTGACACCCCATCCGGGGTGCAGGAAGATACTTTCAATGACACTATTGTAAGATAATTATTTTTTGTAGAATAGGTAGAGTTTTGATCTCTGAGAGGAAAGGGATTTGCACTATTGTAAAGCTTCTTCTTGAAGGAGTTTAGGACACAGAGGACTATATAACAACATCTTGAGTTAATAATAATAAGTTTTCATTTCTTTTGCACTATTGTATTTGAATTGGTCGCTTATTACTATTTCTTGATGTTGTAGTTATTTTGATTTAAATTATGTTTCCATTAATGTATTAACAATTGATATGAGCACTATTGTTCATCTCATCTGTTTTATGTTGGCGAATGCTTTGTTTAAAACTATCTTTGCAGGGATGCACATGATTTGAACAAATATTTATTATGATTTCATGGAGATTAGTTTGTAATGAATAATAACTATTTATTGATCATTTTCAAACTTGCCTTGATTTCATTTATATTGGATTAAAATGAACTACTTCTTTTGTTCAATGTAAATCTCATAATGAATTCATTTTACATGACTGTATTTGGGTATATACATCAATTTTTTGATAACTATTTATCCAAATTATTTCATTATGTATTTTCTTGAACAACCTATGAATCCTTGAACTATTTTGATGACTTGCAGGTCCATCTTAACCCCAATTACAATTACATTCCTTCCCTCTTCTTATTAAATACTCTTGCTATTTGATCTAATGACTGAGAGTGTTTTCCATTGGATTTCCAGATCCACAGCTCTCATTACTTCGTGACTTCGACGTTCGGGGAGTTTAATGATATATCATCCCCGTTCTCTCAGAGTGGGACTTTGTCAAAGTTTCCTCAATGTGGATCCGATGGCCCAGGGGGCTCTCGAATACTCTCATATCGGTGGTCCGTTTTACTTTGCAATAACTGAGTGGATCAAGGTTTAATGGTGGGCAAGTCTAACTATCCCGAATAAGGAAACTGCCAGACACCGGTTAACCTCGTGGGTAATCGTAAATATCAGTTGCCTTCGACCGATTTATAAGCGGTAGGGTTGAAGCACTCCAGAGTTTCGAAGCCAGTAGGCTTAAATTATTTCAGGCCTAGCGCAGTGTTCCCAAACGTTGGTCGCATGGGTCGTTTGAAAACTCTTGTGGGATACACATTAATTCCTTTAGTCATAAATGGGTTAAGGATGTGGGCATGAGCCCTCATTCATGTGGGTGAAAGATCTGAAGGAGGCATCCTCCTTCTACAAGGTAGATTTTAGAGATCGAAAAGACTTAAATATTCTAATAAATCTCTCCCCGACACTATTGTAGGCTTACATCTTACAAATATTTAACTGCTCAAATGAGTCAAGCATACACCCATTTAAAAGCATGAGTTCACAGAGAGATAATGCATACTTATAACTTAACCATTCAACACATAACTCAATCATAGACATACAAATATATTCAACCACCATTCTCATTTCAGTCCACAGAGTATGAAGATACTTATCAGAATCCAGAGTTCATGAAGCGACTGTTGAAATAGGTGCTTGTTTCCACCCAACCATAGGCACAACCACTCCTGACAGATTTATCATTGGCCACCCCTGAGCTAGACCACGATGCTCTGAGAGAGACTCTTTCTTCTTACTCAACAATAGTCAAGGACGAAGGTTACTCTCCTCCTCCCACATAATCCTGGCAACAATTTTTATCTATACCAAGCAAGGAGGTTTGCCCGAGTACTTCCACATTCACTTGTCAGCCTCATTTACCAGCTTGTAACGAAAACCTTGCCAACAACTTCGTACGGCCAAAACAAGCTTATTTCCCAGTTCTTCCTCAAACCAGAGAGCTGCAAAATGCTCTTTTCTCTTCCCAATATTTCTCTTTTGAATATGATTTCTACGCAGATATTCTTTCTCTCCTCACCTCTACCCACAAATTACCTCTTTCTTTCCTTTCTCAATAAGGTTGCGTGGGTCTGAATCCCTAGCTCGTGGTCAGGTATGGAAGTCTTACAGATGGGTACTCTACTCCATCTCCTCATTAAATCTTGAGGAAGACTCTTGATCCAGGTGGATATCAGTGGCCACCCACCTTTTCCAAATGGCTCAAAACAATTTTTTGGCCATTTTGGCAATTTACTATTTTTAGCAGGTTTTAACTTTTGGGGCCATTTTGAGGGTCCAAATGAAGGTTTTTCGAGATCGAGGTTCTCAATTATAGCCGAAGGAATAATTGATCCCCCAAAATGAATCTCCTCAACAATACCTTTCCAACAAGCTATCACACGCCTAAAATGGAGATCATATGCAAAAGTTACGACCTTGGGAAGTTGATGTACTCACTTACCCAAACGGGGCCCACATGACTTTTGGCGCTTCATCTCCTAGGGTTAGGTTTTTGGATGTCTAGGACTTTTGACATTCCCGTTTATTGTAAAAGGGCCTTCAGAGCCTCATTGTAATTATCTTCTTGCGAATGCGAGTAGCCATCACATCTCTTCTCATAGATAAGTTGCCACCACTCTAGCGAATCTTTCACTCTGTATTTTTACAGTATCTATACATTTCTTTCATTAATAGAAATTGTGTATTACTGTATATCTTTGTTTATGGTTGCATCTCCAAAACATTTCTATTATATTATTGAATATCTGTGATATCTATGTGCATTTCTTTATTATATCTCCGATCTCATTTCGTGCCGAAAATAATCCGAATTAGTGGTATCAGAGCAGGTTGCTCTTGATCGTTTTTCAGTGCATGTCCCCGACGAGGTCCAAGTTTAGAAAGTTGGGTCTCGAGCTTGTCTCTCTCGAGGACAATCGCTCTCGCACACCCAAGAAACCCTCAATGACGGAAGAAAATAAAAACGATGGAGTAGACGATCCTATCAGTCTGTTGCTTGAGCAAGCTCTCACGCAACAGAGGGACGAAATGATGGAGAATTTTTCCCACATCCTTCAACGCCTGCCGATAGCATCAGGCGCTTTTTCATCAAGCGACCACTTTGGAGGCACCTCGCCTTTCAAGGTACAGGTTAATTTTGATATTCCCGTATTTGAAGGTCAAATAGATGCAGATGCCCTAGATAAATGGTTAAATCTGCTAGAAGGTTATTTCTCTGTTCATAA
>SNQJ01S0061810.1:7649-24208 GCA_010110895.2 Picea sitchensis | reverse complement strand
CCGATTGCAGGAAGACTCGGAAAGGACACACATGGGCGTCTCCAAATCAACTGTAACGGTGAAGGAGGTCAGCTTATTGAGGCTGTAACAGATTCTACCATTAACGATTTTGGAGATTTTGCACCCTCTCCGGAGCTCACTCAACTTCTTCCCCACCTTAATTCTGCTTCAGAAGACATTTATTACTATCCTCTGCTGCTTGTTCACGTATACCAACATTTCTTTCTTCTAATACTTCTTGTTTTAATCCAATTTATTTAATACCTTAGGATCGGCATTAGGCACAAGTTCTTTATTCTAATGGTTGTTTTTATCCAATTTATTTGATATGTTCATTATTCAAATTGAATTAATAACCATGTTAAATATATTTAATGGTTTTATGAAAACATTTTGATAATTGATTAATAAATTTTATTTTATTTATTTTAATTTTATTTTATTTTATGTTAATTATTCAAATTGAATTAATAAATGTATGTTAAATATGTTTAATAACTTTTTGAAAGTATTTTGATTATGTATTCATAAATGTTATTTTATCTTATTTTATATTAATTATTCAAATTGAATTGATACTAGTCATATTTAATGGTTTTATAAATTATTTTGATTATTTTTTCATAATTATAAATAAGTTTGATTTTTTTATTTAAATTATATTTTAAATTTACTTTCTTTCCTCATATTTTTTATTATTTTATTTAAATTAAAATTTAATATTAAACTAGTTATATTTAATGCACAATATTGTTAGACTTCACTTTCTTTATCTGTAATTTAAAGGGAGATTCATAACAACTTTAATCATATTTATTCATGATAATATAGAATCACACACCGAGTAAAATTCCATTACTAACTATATTTTCCTATATATGTTTTTATTACTCTATTATGATAATGTATCTTTTCATTTTTATTCATTGATTAAAACATAACTTGAAAATTTAAATCTATAAATATATTAAGTTTAAATTTTTAATAAACTAATTAATCTTAATACATAGTAGTCACAAAAATAAAGATTAATTTGTGGAATGATTGCTTTGCTTGTTAAGTAAAGGATCATCTTATTTGGGATTGTTCCCATTGGAAGTCCCCTCTAGGGGCTCCCCCATCTTCAAGTGATGCAGGTGCTTCAATGTCGATGGCCTCGACTAGTCAAGCAGGTTCCTTAATTGGTTCAACCCAGGCTTCTAAGTAGGGTACCTTTAAGGCCCTTGTGGGAGGGCCTACCCCTCTATTGAGGCATGGATCTGGAAACAGGGCGAGGCAAGTAGTAGTTTAGGAGACTTTTAAAGGAGTTGGAGGCTCGATAAAACAATCAACTCTCAATAGCTCTAGAGTTCCTTTGATTCCTATAGTAAATCATTTGGTATCGACCATGTAGGTATCTCCAGCTAGTGGTAGTGCTCCTATTTAGAATATGGAGGTGGATGAGGGATGGAAAGTTAAATTTAGCATGCATAAAGGGGATTCATATCCTACAACTTTGCATAAGCTTGGTAGCATTGTGAGCCCATCCCCGTGGATAAGTTCTTTTAAGGAAGTGATGACCCACTCTCCTAAGAGGGGGCACCTTCCTTGAAGATGTTTAATAAGTTCAACACCTTGGCCAATCCCTTGTTCTTTGAATAAAGATTTATTTTTTCGTGGAATCCCTGAGGGATGACGATCCCAGGTAGGAAGCAATTTGTTCGAGGAGTTCTTCAAAAAGTTAAACCAAAAACAGTTTTTTGCAGGAGGTCAAATCATCCAGATTTGAGCTTCGCAATTACATGAGTTACATCTGGAATGACCCATTTTGGGCCACAGATCATGAACATGGAAGAGGTGGGGTGGTGTTATCCATTTTTCCATATCTACAGAGTTATGTTACAACTTCAAGGAGTGAATCGAGCAATCATTGTGTGTGGATTAGTATGTTGTTTCAGGAGATATTAGTGGGTTTTTGTTTTATCTATGCACCAAACCCTAGCCCCGCATGTATTCATATCTAGGAGTGGATGGAGACCTCTATTTCAGATGTTAAGTGGATAATTGGTGGATATTTTAACATGTTTGAATGGGATGATGATAGAGGAGGAGGGATTAGTTATGTGATTAGTGGATCGAAGAAGCATGATTGGTCTAAGTGTAAAGCCTCTCTTCAGTTGTTTGACCCCAATTGGGGGAAGAAATCGGTTGACTACACTGGATGATTTACTTGGTCCAACTTTAGATAGGGCTATGCCAAAGTTTAGGCTAAGCTGGATCAGATCTATGGCCCAATTAATGATATCTTATTTGTTGAGAATATGCATTCGGTTGATGTGTTGATTGTAGCTACAGGTTTGGATCACCTACCCATTATGACTTATATTTCAATAGGGCATGCGTTGGACTCCAAAAATTTGTCTCTGTTTAAGCTTAATGTTTCCCATTTAGAGTCTGCACATTTCTAGACTATGGTGCATGGTGTTTGGAATCTTGTTCCTCAACCCGGGGGGGAAAGGGTGTCTTTTATGGTGGGAGGTGACAATTCATCATATTGTGAAGTTTATTAGGGGATGGGGTCCCATGATTGTGTAGAAGTGTAGGAGAGAGATTTGAAAGGATCGACGATAATTAGAGGAGGTGCGTATTCTCTTGGAGGAGGACCTACATAACATCACCCTCTAAGAGGATGCAACTCGATTTGATATGGTGGTTTGCAAGGAGGAGGAGTATATTCCTTGAGGGGCTTGAGTTAGATATTGACTACAATGGATTCAAGAGGGCGACGTGGGATCTAATTTCTTCTTTGACTTCTTGAAGAGTAAAGTGGTGGTTGATAGGGTTCTTGGTCTACGAAGAGAGGATGGAACTCTTGAGGATAACCCAATAGATATCCAAGGTATGTTTAGTGATCACTTTCAAAACATTTTCTCTGATTACTATTATCGAAGTCAGTTGTGGCCACTAGATATGCTTGCTACAAAGTGGTTCCTCTTAGAAGGAGATTTTATGGAAGATGAATTTTTGGTTGCCCTCTCTTCAATGAAAAATGGGAATGCCCCAAGTATTGATGGTTTTCCTTGTGAGTTTTACAAGGAGATGTGGGACATGGTGGGAGAAGATTTTTGCAATATTGCGCAAGAGGTCTTTTCCATAGGAAATATTTCAGAGACACTTAATCAAGGATTGATCAAGCAACTTATTCCAAAGAATACAACTAGATATTCTATTGGTGGGTGGTGGCCAATAAATTTATCGAGAATTGCTTATAAAATTATGGCTAAATATTTATCCAGGAGAGTTTGAGAAGTGTCCCAAAAATTTGATTGTTGACAGAAGACAAGACTTGTACAAGGATAATTTATTTTGGATGCAATCTTTTCATCTTAACAGGCCATGGAGTGAGCTAGGGAATCTGGTTAGAAGTCACTTTTCTAGAAAATCGATTTTGATAAAGCATATGATTCTATTGATTGGAATTTATCCCTAATATATTGGCTTGCCTTGGGTTTGGCTAATGTTGTGTTGGTATGATTAATACCTAGTTTACGTGTGCCTCTGCTTTTTTTTAAGAATAATGTGTTGTCCCCCTACATCCATATCCACATGTCTATCATAAAAGGGTGTCCTTTGGCCCCTTATCTCTATGTTTTGATGCCTAATGCTCTTGGTTCATATTCTCCTTGATCTTAATGGATACATTGATCCATGTCTTAACACCTGATTGGTCCATGATCTTTATTTAAAGAGCATGGAGGGTCATTTTCCGATGATCGATTGTGAGAAAATCTCTTGTAAAATCTCTGTGTAATATTTTTCTTTTGCATTAATAAATTGCTCCAAGTGGTCGCGTTGTATGGGGTCGCAAATGTTTCCCCATAGTGGTTTTACCACGTCAAAATATCAGTGTGTTGATCTTTTATCAGGTTGTGTGAGTGGTTATTGAAAGTGTTCTTCCTCTATTGGAATACCTATGTTTTCGAACATGGAATCAGAGCATGTTTGAAGACTCGCTCTCGTTGTAGATCAAGATCGTGAAGTCAAGTTGCCTCATCTCTAGTTTCTGTCGTTTTTGTACATTTCTGGGCTAAAAGGATTGTTTCGTTGTGTTTCGAGTGCTTGTTTCAATAAGAAACACTTTTCATTTCACTCAAAAAGGTTTATGTTTGCCCAAGATACAACTATCTCAGTCAGATCCAAAGGTTTAAAGCCCAAATATGCCCTTTTAAATTTTTTGCAGAGTATTGTTTTGGTTTTATTTCAGTTTTCCATTTTTGGGGGGGGGTTTCTACTCTTTTGTATTTTCGTATTCTCTTTCCCCTGCACTCTATGTGATCTCGAAAAATCAGAAACAAATTGAAAAAGTGGATTTTTCGAGTAAACTAACCGTAATCTAACCCTTGCCATCATCGAGAAGAAAAACAATTTTCTTGTGTGAAAAGAGATTCTTGTGAGAACGCTCTCCAAGGCCATCTTCAAAAACAACAACAACAATCCTCCTTCTAAACAATACAATATGTTTTCCTAGCTCACTTGGTGAAAAGTTGCCTTATTAAGTAAGAGTTCTTNGTTATTAAAAAAAAAAAAATCATGCATCTATTGTAAAGTGTATTTCACTTCAAGTATAAAAGTGAATCACTATACTTCCCTTTTTTAAGTTCATGCATCCATTGTAAAGTGTATTTCACTTCAAGTATAAAAGTGAATCACTACAAGTAGCTTTAATATTTTATTTTAAAGTTATTTATTTTGCATGCAACTTTCTTTTATAAAGTAACTTCATTGTAAAAGTGATCCCCTCTTTTTATAAAAGTGGGTCACTTCATAAAGAAACTAATTTGTAAAAGTGAGGGCATAACTTTCACATTCGAAGTCCGTTTTCAGTGTCGTTATTTTTAAAACCGCATAATTTTTTGATATCTTTCCATCCAGATCATCAGTTTTGGTTTTTAAATCTATATTATCTACATATTTAATATGGCTTCTTCCAGTGATCTTTTGTTTACCAACACCAACTACTTCCAATGGAAATCTCATATGGAGGATTTATTAAGAAGTAAAGGCTTGTAATGGATTACCTTGGGAAAGGAAAAAGAACCCAATGATAATGAAAAGAAATTCAAATGGATTAATAGGAATGACGAAGCATGTGGACTGATCAGAATGTTCATCTCTCCTTATTTAAGGTTCCACCTTCAAGAAATTGATGACCCCGATGAAGCTTGGGAAAAACTTGAATCTGTGTTTGGTAAACACAATATTATTCAAGCACATCAATTAGAAAATCAGATATTGACTTTAAGTCCAAATGATTTTTCTTACATTGAAGATTATCTATCTAAGTTTAAAAGACTTAGAATTTTATGTGAAGAGTGCAACATAAAGTTGGAGGAAGAGTGTTGCATCTATATTATTCTTTCTAAGCTAGCTAGTGCATATTATGTGTTTGTATGGACCTTTTATGCCATGAGAGAGGCTCTAGGGAAAGCTTATAAAAAATCCACTCTTGAGTCCTTTTGTGATGCTTTGATTAGATAGAAAGATAAGCTTTTACAACTTGGAGTGATCATCACTACAGGTACCTCCAACAAATCCTTAGTCTCCCAACAGAAAGATAAACCCAAGAATCCCAAGAAGCAACATCCTCACCACAACAACAAGCAAAAAAAGGGTCCTAAACCCACTCAGACAGCTTCAACTCCTAATGGTGACAAAAGATAAAAATCTAAAAATAATAACATTGATAGACATTGCAACTTTCATGGGAAATATGGTCATGATGAGTCCAAATGTTTCAAAAATATGGCAGCTTTAGAAGAAACGATGAAGAAGCACAACATCAGTATTGATTCTACTTATTCTTCTTCTTCTCATGGACATGCACTTTCTACTTCTGGTTTCTCCTTCAATGCAACTTCTAATTCTTCTTCTGATGAGTGGCTTATTGATTCTAGAGAATCTTATCATATGGATAAGGAGAAAGCCATATTTTCTACTCTAAATGAATGTAACACCAAGAAAATATTTTTTGGTGATGATGGATCTCTTAGTGTTGTAGGATCTGGAACAGTTCAGGTAGATAATGGTCATTTGAATGATGTAATATGTGTTCCAAGTCTTTCCTATAACCTTCTATCGATATATCAAATCACTCATTCAGGTGAAGGTAACACCATAGAGTTTTCACCTCACCAAGTTGTAATCAAGGATCTAAAAGATCCTCAACATGTTCTTGCAACTAGAATTGTTGATGATATTACCATGTTGTACAAGTTTGACAACTTTGGGTCATAATATTTTCCATAAGTATTTTTTGCTCATAGAGATGACTTAAGCAAACTTTGGCATGAGCGGTTTGGTCATCTAAACTATCGCTCATTACAAGAACTATGTAATCAACAAATGGTGACTGTTCTTCCTCTTGTTTCATGCAAATATTGTGTTTGTGTCGGTTGTGTTCTCAGAAAATATCATCGGGACAATTTTGACAAGCGTGCCTCTTGGCATGCCTCAGTCCCTCTAATCCAGATGGATCTCGGTGGTCATCCACATTTTCCATTGAATCACCATTTTGCGCCTATGGTTTTGACAGACCATGATATTCACCCTTTTGATGGGGAATGGAATGTAATGTCATCTTCATTTGTTAATTACAGGCATCATGTAATGATTTCCTAGCAGTCTTATGTACATGCTTACAGCATAGCGTTAATGCATCAGATCCCATTAAAACTCCATAGTTAAGTGCACTCGAGCTAGAGTAGTACTGTGATGGGTGACCTCCTGGGAAGTCTTAGTATTTTACATTCCTGTGGAATTTTATAAACTTAAACCAATTTATCCCACATGCATCATGGGAATTTTTCTCCTCTCACTCTCTCATATATAATTGAAGTGAAGGAGGTTCTTTAAGCATGCAATGGAGTGTGATGTAAATCTTGTTATGAATGAAGCGTAACCATTATCTCTTTCTTTTCAGAGATAAGCTATTTCATCCTGCCAGTTTGTGTTCTACAGTGTTTTCCTCTCTTGTTCATTAAAAAAAGTTGGGTTTCACTATATTTATGTGTTCTCTGCATTATCTCTGGGCATTTCCTTGTTATGTATATGCTATATTGTTGTCTTCATGTTGTTCTCAAAATAATTCATATCAGTGGTATCAGAGCAATATGCTCCTTGTCGTTTCTTAGAGAAGGTCCCCAATGAGGTCAGGGTATAGAGAGTTAGGTCTTGATCTATTTTCACTTGAGGAAAATCGCTCTCGCAAGCCCAAGAAACCTCCCATGGTGGAAGAAAAGAGAGATGACAGAGCATGGATCCTTTTAAGATGTTTCTCAAGGAATCCCTCATGCGATAGAGGAACAAGATGATGGAAAAATTCACTCAAATCCTTCAAAGACTATCGATAGTGGTGACTAAGGCATGTTCAACAAGTAGCCATTTTGGAGGTGTGACACCTTTCAAGGTACAAGTCAATTTTGATATCCCCTTTTTTGAAGGCCAGATAGATGTAGATTCTCTAGAAAAATGGTTGAATCTGCTAGAAGGTTATTACTCTGTCCATAATTTTTTCAACAGCGAAAATATCACCTTCACGCTCTTTAAATCCCTTTCCCATGTCAGTGTTCAGTGGGAAGGTTACTGGGAGAGGTACACCATGGATGAATCCACACCATTTGGGAGAGAACCCACTTGGACGACCTTTGGAGATGCCCTAAAGGAGGAGTTCTACCCCATCAGAAACTATGATGACCAATACACGATATGGATAACTTTGCGTCAGAAAAGAGACCAAACGATGTTGGAGTACACCAACATCTTTCATACCTTGCGCTCAAAACTAGGTATCAAGGACTCTGAGCGACACCCAGTTTTGAAGTACCACAGTGTTCTACACAGGTACATCCAAACAAAGATGGATTTCTTGGATATCTCCTCACTAGGAGTTGCTTATCGATATGCAGTCAAAATTGAGCATAAATTCAAGCAGCAGAGTAAGTGGGAGTTTGGGTTTGAAAATATGCCACAACAGAAGCATGGAAAATATAACCCTAACTCATTGAACAAAGGACAGAGAAAGGAAGGACAACCTCAAGAGAGGGAGTATCAGATGCAGGAAAAATAAGGTAACGAGAAGTCTAAGAAAGACAATGAAAAGTGGTGTGAGTTCCACAACAACGCTTGTCACAACACTGATGAATGTCGCTCAATACAGTCATTAGTGGTCAAGCTCAAAGATAAAGATCTGAATCCCAACTTGGACCCTGATTTAGAAAATAATAAAAGGAGACAAGTCATTGTTGCAAAACCCACTACTAATGTAACAACTGCAACAATCCAACCAGAAGATCCTGAGGAGGGGGAACACCTCTTCCATTCATAGATACGGGTGAAGGGGACCCCGCTACATTTTATTGTTGATAGTGGAAGCAAAAATAACCTCATCTCAGCAGAGGTTGTCAATAAGTTGTATTCGCCAACAAAACCACACCCACAACCATACAACATCGGGTGGATTTTCCAGGGTCGAGATCTTAGTGTTAGCCATCAGTGTCACCTGTCCTACAACATCAAGCCCTTCAAGGATGACGTATTGTGTGGTGTTTCCCCACTGGAATTCTATGATGTTATATTAGGCCAGCCATATATGTGGAAGCATCATGTTTTTTATGAGTCTCGACCCCGTAGAGTCATTGTTACTATGGGGGTTCACCTATACAAGATACCTGAGGTAGTTCTGACTACTATCCCTCCAAAAAATTGCCACAAGTAATCTCTCATATTACAAAGTTTATCCTCTTAACAATTCGATCAAAAGGTGAACAAAAGGACATTGCAACCACTACAGTTTCATCCCAATAAATTTCTATTCAGAAGAAGCAGATTGACAAGATTGTATAAGAGTACCAAGATGTTCTTGTTGCACCTACGGGGTTGCCTCCACACTGACTAGTCAAGAAAGGTTATAAAAGAACCCTTCATACCCTTCATGTTGCATATTCACCAAGAGAGTCCTCCCACACTTAGGTACATCATGCATATAGATTTATTGAATGGATCCAACCCCTCTAGCAACAGGTTCGTGACATCCTTCAACAAGCTAAGCAGGACAACTTCTTCACCAAGGCAAGAAACTCACCAAGCTTTAGATTTAGAATAAGTTTCTCAGTCCCTCAAGGGAAATTGATGCAATGGGGACAATTTCTTCCTAAGGGGGGATTAATGATCCATATGGATCTCGGTGGCCATCCACATTTTCCATTGAATCACCAATTCGAGCATGTGGTTTTGATAGACCATGATATTCACCTTTTTGATGGGGAATGGAATGTAATGTCATCTTCATTTGTTAATTACATACATCATGTAATGATTTCCTAGTGGTCTTATGTACATTCCTACAACATAATGTTAATGCATCGGATCCCACTATAACTCCACAGTTAAGCACGCTCGAGCTAGAGTAGTATTGGGATGGGTGACCGCCCAGGAAGTCTTAGTATTTTACATTCCTATGGAATTTTATAAACTTAAACCAATTTATCCCACATGAATCATGGGAATTGTTCTCCTCTCACTCTCTCATATATAATTGAGGTGAAGGAGGCTCTTTAAGCATGCAATGGAGTGTGATGTAAAGCCTGTTGCGAATAAAACATAACCAACATCTCTTTCTTTTCAAAGATAAACTACCCCATTCTGCAAGTTTGTGTTCTACAATGTTTTCCTCTCTTGTTCATTAATAGAAGTTGGGTTTCACTATATTTTTGTGTTCTCTGCATTATCTATGTGTATTTCCTTGTTATATCTCTATTATATATATTTTTTTCATGTCGTTCTCAAAATAATTTGGATCACCCTTTGCAGCGTGTTCATAGTGACTTGTGTGGTCCACTTTCTTCTCCTTATTTTTCTAGGTGCAAGTATTTCTTAAATTTCATTAATGAATTTTCCATATGTACTTGGGTTTACTTCTTAAAACTTAAGAGCGGATTTTTTGAGAAGATTTTGGCCTACAAGGTCCTTGTGGAAAAGAAATTTGGACATCAAATTCAAAGGTTAAGAACAATTAATGGAGAATAATATGTGAACAATAATTTTACAAGTTACTGCACTACATAGGACATCCAAATGCAACACATTTTTCCATATACACCACAACAAAATGGTGTTGTTGAGAGAAAGAACTGCACATTAAAAGAAATGACTAATTGTATGATCCAATCTAAAGGATTAAGTCTAAAGTATTGGGTGGAACCCATCAATTGTGAAAATTACATAGTAAATCACACTCCCACAAAGGCTCTTAAAAATATAACACCGGAAGAAGCATGGAATAAAATTAAACCATATGTAACTCACTTCCATGTATTTGGTAGTATAGCATGGGCTCACATTCTTGATGAGAAAAGGAAATAATTGCAGCCTAAAAGTGAGAAGTGTATATTTGTTGGTTATTATGAAGATGTCAAAGGTTACATTATTCTTCAACCACATTGTAATGGAATTATTATTAGAAGAAATGTTAAATTTGATTAAAATATCTTGGCCTACAAGCATAATTTGATGATTGTGCCTTCTTCAGCCTGCGAGCCATCTTTGGTGTTTGTGCCTTCTTTTGTTCCTATTTTGGTTTCTTCTTTAGATGATTACAATGAGGATGAAAATACACCTCTGCCTTTTCACCTTCCTCCAGATGAGTCCATTGAACCTAAACCAACACCAACACCATTGTTTCCTAGATGGGTCTGTTCAACACGATAAGTAGTTGGTGATCTTGTCGGTGATCCTTCAGATCAGCATCGGACACATTCACAGTTCCAACTAGCGTCTTCTATTTTGGCTCAAGTTTTAGAGAATCATACATTTGCAAAAGCTTCGTGTCATCTAGATTAGGATACAACAATGAATGAATAATATCGTTCTTTAATAGAAAACGATACTTGGGATCTTGTACCTCTTCCGAAAGGAAGAAAACTTGTCATATGTAAATGGGTCTATATAACTGAGTATGCATCAGATGGAAGTGTTGAAAGACACAAGGCTCGGTTGATTGCCAAAGGATTTTCCCAAGTTGAAGGAATTGACTACAATGAAACCTTTTCCCCTGTCGTCGAAATGAATTCCATTTGCCTTGTTCTTGCCCTTACTACATCACATAAATGTGAGGTCCATTAGATGGATGTTAAATCCTCCTTCTTGCATAGGTATTTGCAAGAAGAAATATACATGGAACAACCTCCTATCTATGTACAGAATGACTATGGCCTTGTTTTTCGCCTTAAGAAATCTCTTTATGGTCTTAAGAAAGCTCCTTGAGCTTGGTATGCCAAAATGGATAGCTTTCTTATGGACACCAAATTTTCCATATGTTATTCTGATCCTAATGTATATACCAAGAAAGTAGGAATCCATCTCATAATCCTTGTCCTATATGTTGATTAACTTATCCTTATTGGTAGTGACTCAAAAAATTTAAACCATGTGAAAACCAACCTTAAAAATAAATTTGAAATGGCAGACTTAGGATTTTTTCACTATTTCCTTAGCCTCCAAGTTTTTCAAAACAAGGAAGGAATTTTTCTTTCCTAGTATAAGTATGCTTGTGACCTTCTTCGTTGCTTCCACATGGAATATTGTAAATCATCCCCTTATCCCTTCCAGTCTGGACTCGAGCTTGTTTCCACCTGTACTTCTCTCGAAGTTGATGCCACTTTGTAGCGTCAGTTACTTGGTAGCCTCTTATACTTGACTCATACCCGTCCTGATATTTCCTTTGTTGTTGGTTTTGTTTTCCAATATATGCAAACACACCATGAAAGCCATTGGAAAGCAGCTAAAATAACACTTCGGTATGTCTATTGACAAAACTGTGGCTATTCCGACCAATCATGAAAACCCCAACCAAAGAAATATTTTTAATGATATTATGTTTTGTTATCCTAAGTTCCTAGTGGTTGGGGGCGTAAGCTAAATGGAGTGCATGGAGCTCCAGGAAGACAAGTGTCGACCTTGGCTCATGTGGTTAAAAGTTGAAACGTCAGTTGTGTTGTGGGGGGGCTTGCCATTCTCGACCCACTGTCTAACTATGAAACCGGGGAATCCATCACGGATCTCTGGAACTAGTAATCCCGTGAGTCAAATCATGTTGGTAGTTCATTGGTCATTTGTCCATACTCTGCGTGAGTTCGTGAGGCCATTCTCCCATCCTCCGTCTGAACCCAAGACCTCGGTAGTCAATATCGGATAACCACACATCTCTGAAAAGGAGAACGAAAAGCCGACCTATGTGATTCTGTGAACCTAGTATATCCGCACCCACAGAGCTGAGTTCATACCTAAACCATTTTGAGTTGTTGCCTTCTGTGGAGAGTTGAGTTATTTCATAACTGTTGGTTGTTATGGCCACACAGTTCCTGGACTGAGTGTGGCTTGCTGCCATCGGTTGTTTATTACTGAGCTTTGATATGTCCTAGTGTTTGATTGTTACCTTTTGGGTGTCCATAACTATTTTTCCCTGTTGTTGTTGTCACTGTACCCGACTGTAGCTGAGTCAAAGACTGGTTGAAGAGGCAGGTTGTCAGGCCTGCGAGCAACTCTCCAGGTGAGAGAGTTTGTTGGGAAGTGAGATCTCCTGGAAGGGAGTCCCGTAGAATCTACAATACTATGAGACTTTTGGTCCAGCCTGTTGTTAAATCCCAAGGTAAGGGAGGGGTACTAGCCAATGGACTTGTATTAGTGAAGGTGTATCCTCCTGGGGTGGAGCAGGCATGTGGGGAATGAGGGTCTGTGGGTTGTGGACATAAGTGGCTCATGGGATAAAAGATCCTTCCTGTTGCTTTGTGCAACTTCCTTGTTTTCCTTGCCAATCCTAGAATTCCCTTACCCGATGGAGTTTAGTCCCAACTTGGGAGTGACCTACTGCTGAGAGTGATGAGAAGCATGGTCTAAGGCTGGGAAGTTCGTGGAAGGTCTGCATGAAGTTGGTGTATTTACTCCAGCTAAGAGATAAGTATCATTGTTGTGCTTAATTATGTATTTTATGCATGTTTTGCGATGCTTGAATGTTATCATGTATTTCGTTGCATATACGAATTAATGTTAGTTTCATTGATTGCATGTGGATTTACTGTTAATCTTGTTTGAATCTGAAATGGTAGAAGTAATTATGTGTTATCGTGATTAAGTGTTTTAAATTCATTAAAATGCATATATATCATATAAGTTTATATTCTGCATGGTAGAATTACCTGGTCTTTGGAGGGTCGGGGATGTTACAATATGGTATCAGAGCATGGTTACAACACTGAGCCTGGATGGGCCATGTTAGTGGAAGTTGAAGAAAGAGTTTCAGAAGGAGTTGTTGTCGAAATGGAAAAAACTCAAAGTTTTGACCCAAGGTTTCAATGCGGAGCCTGGATGGGTTGGGTAAGTGGTCATTGGCCCCAAGGTTTCAAGAGGAAATTGTGTCTGGAGGACCAATTTCAAACCTCATACCCTTCCTGAGTGCCAAGAAGTTACCTTGGACATGTTACAAATCTCAGGAGGAATAGCGGTATCGTAAAACCACGACAGAAGTGGTGTTGGATCATAGAGTAATGTGGACCTTAGGATCTGTCAGGGAGAAGGAGAATCCTTCACGACCGTCAGATCTGGTAATGTTGTGAGGCAGTTAGTCGTGAATTCCATTGGAAATCCGCAGAGTAACAGAGTTTGTTCTGTGCCATAGGATCTATTCGGAAGGAAGGGAAATCCCTTACGACCATCAGATATGGGGAAGGGACAGAGGAGTTAACCTGGAATCCCTTCGAACTTCACGACTTCGGTGAAGTTGATGAAAAAATAAGAGAAAGCCTGAAGCCCAAAGATCCAAATCCCTTAAGTGGATCTACACCATAGATCTGGAGAGGAGAGATCGACCATTGGATTAACCAATGTCGAAAGGTCAACGTAATGGTGAAGGGAGAAAGATTTCGAAGCTCCGAAGTCCGGAGTTAATCTAGACAGTCAGTTAGGAGGGACACATGTCAATAGATCTAAGACTTCGGGGAAAGTCAGTTCGAAGGATTTCAAGTGTGGAGTGTGACAAAATTCCAAAGTCCCAAAGGCCGAAGTATATCGCAACCGTTTGTTGCGAAGGAAACGTGTCAAGAGATCATGTACTTCGGGTGGAATCACTTCGTGAGGAGGCAAGTGTTGTGAGTTTGAAACTCCTGAAGCCCGAAGTGTCGAAGTCACTCATAGTCGTTGATCATGAGGGAGGACACGCGTCAGTAGATCGTGAACTCCGGGGAAAAGTGCTCTGGGCAAAAGAAAATGTAGAGGAGTTGAATCTCCCGAAGTCCGAAGCTTTGAAGCCCGAAGAGCCGAAGTGGTGAGTCATGATTACGTCACCTGGAGGTGATGTGGACACATGGTTTGTGTGCCAAGTGTAAGTGGATTTCGAACTGTGGAAGATTGAAATGGCATTTGGAACGTGACGCGTGTCACCCATCTGAATGGGCCACGTATCAACCACTAGTATTCCACCATGTGGCTTTCCATATGAGCAAGGCTAGTGGGGCCAAGGTTACGTAACGTAGTTAAAGGTCAGAGGACCCACACTGGCGTTGATCACAATACATCAAGATCGAAGACCAGGAGGAATTGTGGGGACCCAATTTACATGGAAGTTAATTCTCCAAGGCGGTCCCGCAATCCAAACCGTGGTTTCACCGAGGGGTTACATGTCAGCATCAGAAGAATTGCAGGATGAAAGGCGGGTTACTCCAAACCACCATTACATACCCCTGAAAATGGAAAACGTTAAGTAATGTGATGTAATGACGTCACCAAAGGTGATTGGGAATGTTCAGAGATTAACAGTTCGGATGTGTGGATGTGAGATCCTCCGAAGCTCTGAAGTTCCGAAGACCCGAAGACCCGGAACGAAGACACCTGAAGTTCCATAGTAAGTGCCAGTCATCGGATGTTGAGTAGACATGGACGGTTGATTCACCCTACATAGCGAGTTAGGTAATCTAGAACTCCGAGAGATTGTTGTGTGGTGCTTTGAAATCTTCCGAAGCCAAAGGCTCGAGTAAGCACCTAGTGACCTAGCGCTTGGTCATGGCCCATGATCGCATGGGTTGGGGACTGAGAGAAAGGGGCTAGTGCTCGAAAATGATTACAGAGTAGAGAAGAGCTCGAAGAGAAAATGAAATCTGAATGTTTTCTTAAATCAGATTGGTTTATGAATGTTGTGGGATTTGTTAAGGAATGATGGCCTGACAAATTCCAGTTGACTGGACGTTGTGTTTTCATAGTTCAACGAGTGCCGGAAACAAATCAAATTTTCATAGAGCACTTAGGAGACACTCACAGAGACAATAGAAAAGAAGTTTTCCTACATATAGTGTGTTTATGTATTTGTGTTCATTATTATGTTTTTATATGTTGTTCATGGTTTGAATGCATCAATTGGTGGAGTATTGAATAAGTTTCAATTGTTTCTCTTCTTTGAGTTTTCGAGTGAAAGAAATGCACATTTTCTGCAAGGAGTGCGTTGACAGAGGTAAGTTAACCTCAGAGAAGCTCAGGAGAGATGTCATTCAACCTTCATCAGTAGAAGTGCAAGGAGTGCATAGGAAGAACTCTGTGTTGAGTTCAGAGAGAGATAGATTCACTGAGAACTTTGTAGGGCTCTGCTAGGTGGGCCTCGAGCAAGTGCAAGTGTACACAAAGAGAACTCTTTGTTGATTTCAGGGAGAAGAGTATTAGAGGAAGATACTCACAGATCTGTTGAACACTATGTAGAAAACACTCAGCAAGGTGTGCTTTGAGCAGAAGGTTTCTAGGAGAGCATGAAGTTTTCCTTTGAAAGCAAACAGAAGGGTCGAGACCCTTAGGAGACTGAGTAAACCGAAAATATTAGAAGGGATAACGCAAAGAGTGCATGGGAGACAGACTCATTCTAAGTCCTAAAGCTCAGAAGAGATAACGCTTACGAGAGAGAAGACGAGATCCAAGAGGCAGACTTGCAGGAGAAAGGTCAAAAGCCAAAGCCTTTGAACACTAGCAAAATCTTCCAAGGCGGAAGAGGTCAAAATCTCAGAAGGAGGAGAGAAAACAATCGTCAGATCAATTGTGGAGAGAAGCTTGGACCGTTAGATCAGCGTCCAGCAGAACAAAAGAATCAAAGAGGAGAGGAACAAATCCCATATGTTAGGTATGAATGCAAAGGACCAACAACTTTTGGATCTGAAGGTAAGCGCATGAGACTTAACCCTTGTTTGCGCAGGAGAGTGGACTTGTCAAAGTCCCGAAGTCCTGAAGGAGATCTCAATCGTTGATCGAGGAGGAGGTCGAAGGACCATTGATCTGGTCTTGGTCAGAAAGAGCTGAAGTACCGAAGAGAATCAGGGTTGTTGATTTGGAGAGGACGCGTGGTAGAAGATCTGTCACTGCGAAGAAATTCACTCCGAAGATTTGTGTGTGTGGAGATGTGAGAACTCTCGAAGGTCGAAGAGCCGAAGTTCATCAGAATTGTCTGATTGTTGAGGATAGGTGTCAATATATTTTCCACTCCAGAAGATTTTCAT
>SNQJ01S0061809.1:82601-102781 GCA_010110895.2 Picea sitchensis | reverse complement strand
AAGTGTTATTTCTGTTGCTATTTCATGAATCATTTCTGTGTATTGTGAAGATTATGCTGGATATTTTACTGTTATTCTGTTATTTCTAGCATTTCGTTTCTGTTCTACATATTTTAGATATATGGTATCTTGCAAACCTCCTTCGTGAATAAAATCATGAAAACCAAAAAGATCCTCGATGCCTGTGAAGCAAATTAGAATAAACACCCCCCGGTACTAGGAAACCAAATACATGCTTACACCTTCCTAAAACCAAGAATTATTCACAATCACACCACTTTGATATAACATAGAAGGGAAGCACCAAAATTCAAGTAGAATTAAACATAATAACTTCCAAACAAAGAGCTAAACTCAGCAATTCAGAGCTCCCTTGATGTGCATGCTAGAGGAGGGGGATCACCAAAAGTTTGAAGTTGATCCGGATTGGATCATTATATTATTTGTTGTCTATCTCTATGCTTTCAGAGTGGAAAACATTGGAGGAATCAACTTGCAATGTCATTTTAGTGGGAGGTCCTAGTTTGGAAAATTGGGGCCCATAACCTTTCAGAGCCTTTTTGAGGCATTAAATGGCGTTTTTTGGGGTTCTAGTGTCCAAAATTTGTGCACATCCCCTTCACATTGTTCTACACTTTGAGACCTTTCCAACCGTGCAGAACATGTGTTAATTAGAGTTCGTATGCAAAAAATTTGCCTCTCGCAAGTTGACCTATTGTGTCGACCACCATGGTACGATAGGATTCCACGTCAACCCCCATTACTCATACATGTGGGGATATCCATGTGAGGAATTTTGAGAAGATTCTAGAAGGTTCAAAACCCTACCACAATTGAGGGTTGAGGAAGTAAAAAACCTAACCCTAGATGGCCATCGGGATATGTTAAATATTGGGCCATTAGGAGGAGAAGGGGTTCCATTCTATGTTATTGTATTGTGTTCCATAACAGAGTTGAACAACTAGGAGTGGGAAATTAGAGAACATAACATAGGGGGTTAATGTTTTGTAGCAGCCTAACAGGGCACAGGTCTCAGGTAACTCCATAGAGAGTGCCTTCTCCTTTGTACTTGCATTATTTCCATACTAGAGAAAAGAGTCCAGAGCAGCCTCACCTTCTAGTTGGGTTTTCTCCCGTAAGGGTTTCCCTTAGCAAATATTTGTGTTATCTTGTGGATAGTGTGTGATTTTATTTTATTGTTCTCTATTTTCTATATTTTATCTATTTCATGCATCAACAGAAAATCAGTAACTAAATATTTTGGAATCTAGATGAATTTAACCTTCATAGTGTAGATTTCAGTTTTTTTTATGAGATATGTTGTGATGAATTGTTCCACTTGAATATCCATGGCAGTTTACAAACCATATTGGTATAAGAGTCAATTTTTCCTTTGGGTATTTGTGGGAAGTTGCAGGATTTAAGAATCAACTTAAAGAGAAGTCACAGAAACCCTAGCCATGGAAAACGAGTATGTTCATAACAACCCTCGAGATCCAACAGAAAAGAGATGTGCGAGGTTGGAAGTGCAAGTTGGTGACATCAGTAACAATATGACCCTCCTCATGGTGGCTCTAGCAAGCAAGCTTAGATCATTCAGAGATGATGAAGGCTCTAACTCAGAGATTAGATCGGAGGGGAAATCGGGAGATCGAGAAGACTCGGGAAAGGAGTCACAGAAAAACTCCGAGAAAGAGCAGTCGACTTCGAGCGTCGTGAACCTTTCACAATCCCTATTAAAGATGGAACCGAAAGTGGACATATATCCATACCAAGGTGAGATCGATTCACTAAAATTGAATCATTGGTTGCAGAAAATAGAAGTTTATTTCAATGTTCACCATATAGATGAAGAGCAAAAGATTCCATTTGCTAGATTGAATTTAGAGGGCCATGCATTAACCTGGTGGGAAATCCATACGAAAACACTTAGGTTGGAGGGTGATCCTCCATTAACTAGGTGGGAAGACTTCAAACCCCTCATCAAGTCCCAGTTCTACCCTATCGGGTATGTAGAGAACCAATGGATCTGGTGGCACTACTTTAGGTAGAGGCAGAGATAGGGTGTACAAGAGTACACCACTGAGTTAAAAAAGATGGCCATCATGTTTGGTATCTCTCCCAAGAACCCATATGTACTCCTCAAGTATCTGGGGGGTTTACACATTCATCTACGAAAGCAGGTGATGCTCTTCAAGCCAAGGACAATGGATGAAGTGTGTGTACATGCATAGAACCTGGAAAACATAGGCCAAAAGAAGGGGCAACCAAGTGGTTCGAAGCGGAAATAGCATCAGGAAGGTTCCAAGGAGGGTAAGAAGAAGTGGAAAGGGGGCAAAGATAAGAAGACAACAACCACTACACATCAGTGCAAATATCCCATCAACCATTGCAATCATTGCAACATTGATGGCCACACCAAGGAAAGATGTTGGAAACTACATCCAGAGCTAAACCCGAAGAACCACAAGGACATAAAGAAAAAGAATCTTTTAGCCACAGATTCAAGCAATCATGTTGAAAGTAGATCAAATGTGGATGAAAATATTGTCTGCACGTCTGTGCAAAGGGAGGTGAATCTGAGTATCCTTCATCACTAGGAAGAGAAGGAGATGACCAAGCTCTTCCTACATTAAGATTCATGTCAAGAAGACCAATATAGATGCTATGCTTGACTCTGGTTAACAAGATAATCTCATAGCATCGGATCTGGTCAACAAGCTTGGTTTCGAGGTTCACGATCATCATAGCCCCTATCCATTATATTGGGTAAACAACGATGCAGAGATAAAGGTAACGAAACAGTGTAAGATTAAATTTATGATAAGTGTTTAATTTATTGATGAAGTGGAATTGGACATAGTACCCCTTGATGTATGTGGAGTAGTGTTTGGATTCCCATACATGTATGTGAGGAATGAAATCTTCATGCGGAGAGCCAACCAATGTTGATTGATCAAGGATGGGAAGTCCTACATCATCAACGCGCATAAAGGCAAGTCAAATATCTCACTAGTAAGTGACAACAAAGCCAAGAAGTTGATTAGTTATGGTAAGAAATATGTTTTCCTTTTCTTAAGAGAAAATCAGTCTGATGATGAGTCAATGAGAATGATGGCATCCCATAGGGGTGTACTAAAGAGAAGAAACATCAATTGGAGGTGTTGCTATAGGAATATAGAGGAGTGTTCTAGGATCCGAAAAGGCTACCACCCAAGCACGAAATATCGGTATTTCTAGACTCCCCATTGCCAAATATTGGGTTGTATAGACAGTCTGTTCTAGAAGTTAATGAATTGAAGAGGCAGTTACAACAATTGTTGGAGTAGGGTGTAATTCGACCAAGTACCTCACCTTGTGGGTGACCCATAATAAGTGTTCCCAAGAAGGATGGGACCTAGAGAATGTATATCAATTACAGGTCATTGAACAAGATTACACCAAAGAATCGGTACCCTTTGCTTAGGATCAATGATCTGTTGGACCAGTTTTAGCATGCAAGGTACTTCACGAAATTGGATTTGAAATAATGATATCACTAGGTATGAGTCAAAGAAGAAGATACCTTGAAGACTTCCTTCAAGATGACAAGGCAAGGTTTGTATGAGTGGTTGGTTATGGCATTCAGTTTATGCAACACACCAACTACACTTATGAGACTAATGAATGATGTTTTACACCCTTATCTAGATTCATTTGTCATTGTCTATTTGGATGATATATTGGTTTGTAACACTACCTGGGAGGAACACATATCACATCTTATGTAGGTGTTAGAGACTCTGAAAAAGTACCAATTGATGGTCAATCTCAAGAAATGTGAGTTTTCTCAATAGTGTTTGGTGTATTTGGGGTATGTGATCAGTGAAGGGGAGCTCAAGATAGATCCCACAAATATGGAGGCCATCATGAAATGACCAGTTCCTACAAATGTCACTGAAGTTAGGAGTTTTTTTCGGGAAACACAATACTTGTGGAAGTTCATGGCCTCATTTTTCAGTGGTAGTTGCACCACTCCACACCATAACAACCAATGGTAAGAGTTTCCAGTGGGGGAAGAATCAGTAAAAGGCCTTTGATGAGCTAAAAAGAAAGATCAATCAAGCACCAGTGCTAGCACTACCAAACTTGCAGAATCCCTTCAAAGAGGAGATATATGCAAGTGGGTATGCCACAGGAGATGTTTTGCTACAAGGAGTAAGGTCGGTATGTTATCATTCTTAAACATTTCATGGGGCAGTTCTCAACTACCCTACCTATGACAGGGAAGTCTATGTCATGGTTCAAGTTGTCAAGAAGTGGAAGCACTATCTGATGGGAAAGGAGACCATCATCCACATAGATCACCAACCACTACAGTATATGCAGGCCCAGAGTAAGCTACGACAAACCAGGCATTACAAGGTTTTTACAACAATTTCATCTAGTCATCAAGTATAAGAAGGGAAATATAAACAAGTGGGTAGACATGCTTTCACGACCACCCACTGTTACGAGGAAAATCTCTCTATGGCTAGGGGTAAACCACAAAAAATGGAACTGACTGCAGAAATCAACTATGTTCTCAAGTATGCTATATAAATGAATATGCTAGCAAGACAAGATAAGAGGCCTACCTCGTCCAGACGTTCGATGAAGTTCATCATTGAGCACTTGACCCAAAACAATATACCTGCAACTAGTCCTCAACAACCAAGCAAAGCAAGCATATGGTGATAATAAATTATGTTAGCACATTCAATAGCATAATCCATTAATAAACATGACAAATACGCCCATGGAATAATAATTCAAATATTTCCAAGATATCAATTGGACGGGAAAAGAGTATTTCTATTAATATATGATCAACAGAAGTAAAAATGTTATAGACTTCCGTGTCAGCATGGTTCAGAACTAAGAAACTAAGTTCCTTCCAGTTGGGCCTCCACCACTTCAATCCTCCACCAAAGGCAAGCTCATAGAAGAGAGACAATGAAGTCCTCAATCAATAAGGGAAGAGCTTGGGGGTTGAACACTGTGTTCAGACTTAAAGGACGAAGGGATGCAGACTCAATATGAAGTAAATAATTTCTCCAAAGTAACTTTGCTCTCAAAGTTGAATTCTTTCTCCTCTTTTCCATAGCTCAGAATTGGCCCATTTATAGCCTTCAAATGGAACTGAAGGGTCGAGTCGGAACGTTTCCAGTATATGGAAGGCCAAGGATCGTAGATCTCTTATCGTGATATGGAAACCCGACTTCATTTTTCATTTTTGGGCACAAATCCTAATGTACACGGGTTGTAGTGGTGCAACCTGCGTATACGCATGTGGTATAGTAAGCAAGGTGCATACATGTGGAAACAATATATTTTTTAGCTCTGGGATTTGCAAAAAGGGATGAAAAGTTTGCATATGGTAATGGAAAAAGGCCTTAGGTGCAAGATTGCATAGGGTGAGGCAAATCTTTCTATAACAGATGCCCCCTAATGTGTGAGGTCAAAGGAGTATCTGCGATGGTCGAAATACATTATAAACAACCCTAAAGTTGAGTGATGGGGAACCAGCTCAAAGGACTAGTTTCTCATTACATTCTTCCCTAACTTTGCATACATGGTTGTCAATAGAATTACACTGCAGATCCATGTGAAAATATACCAAACCACTGTCCATGGCCATGAATAGGAAAATAAAAATGTGGTTACATGCCAAAGGTTGTCGCAATCACGAACAAGGCCTAGTAGAACCAGTCTCAAAATCAATCTGAAGATATATGTATACAATGGAGTACAATTTGATCTCCCATTATCACTGAAGTCATATAGGTATTGGTCCAATGAAGAGGAAGAAACAGCTCAGGAAAGCTATGGCCACATACTGATGTCTTCAAGTATTCTACACAATCTGCCAAAGGTGAAATTCTACATCATGTGAATAAAGGAGTTGAGGTCGAACACAATGAGACATCATTTGATTACCGATCATTGAGGTATATCGTTAACAAACGTGAGACAACCTACTGATAATCAAAGTAGGTATCAAGGCACCGAGTACATTCTTACAAGTGTGAATAAAGAAGTTGGGGTTGAACACTTGAAGGATACATCGATCAGGATACATTGATGTATTCCCAACCGTCGATCACGAGAGAACCTGCCACTAAGGACTGCAAGCCTCAAGGTACTCATAAGACTCTAGGTCTCGTTTCCAGAATAGATGAGTTGAAGTTGATGGAAGGAGACCTACTGAAAGTAGAGCATTAAGGCATCTCTCATCATTTAGCACAAGGTAGAAAGCAGGAGCTTCATGATTTGGAGGAAATCGGACGAAGAACATGTTCACGAACCAATGACCATGTGCATCTTTCGCGTGTGCCAAGTGAAACCACTACATGAAAAAGACCCTCTGAATAGAATCCAATGAGGAAAATGAGTGACAAAGGCGAGGAAACCACCAATGGCATCCAAGACACTGCACGAATGCCAATGTGTGAATAGATGTATTGTCGTGAACACAAGGGAAATCACCCAATCAATGACCAATGATGAAATGTCGACTGTTGGGTTCAAGGTTACTTACCAATGATGAAAGTAGGACCAGGGTGCATGACAGGACTACAATGTCATGTGATTCTGAGACAAACTGAGGGTATGGCCGACATGCAAAGTCAAGAGTTCTGAGGAATGGCCGACACAGGTTGATATACCTCCTTTGAACAAGAGCATGAGACATATGGAAGACTCTGGCATCATAGACTCAATGGTGAAACCATGAGATGCAAAAGGCATAAATGAAATTCTCTATAGGGACTGGAAGAGTAACCAGTTGGTAGAGAAGACTTTGTAACAAGCTCGGCTTCCTAAGGCCATGATAAACCCAAAATTATGATGACAAATGGACTCAATAACTTTGTTCTATGTTCAAAGGCGACACGATTGTTGCCAATATAATATAATACTCCCTTCCCCCCCATATTTTTTTGTTTATTCATAGACAAATGAATGCTATGATACAGAGGAGGAAACGAGTGTCGCAAGTAAGCAAAATTGTTTCCAGCGGTGGAACATACCTATGCTCAATGCAAGGAGATGCATGTGGGAGATGGACACTCGGGGGAATGTTCCCTCCTAGGTATAGGGTGTCAAATTGTGAAGGATGTAAACGAGGCTCTGCTTGGTTGAGGATGCAAAACTGTAGAGGAAAACAATTTATAACGCAAAGCGAGAACCAACTATAGGCTCAATACTGCAAGCAAGGGCATGAGATGCAATCACAACTTAACGCCAAAAAATGTCATTTTTCATGACATTTATTCTACTTGGTGTGAAAAGAGGATAAACTTGTGCAAAATAGACGTCCTTTCAAATCCAATTTACAAGTGTGAAAGAGACAAGTTCACTCGACAATCTTTTCACTTTTGAAAACGAGTTGGAAAAGAGCTTAACTACGACTCACAACCTTTCAAGTCCAATTTAACAAGTGTGAAAGGGATAAATCACTCAGCAATCTTTTTGCTTTTTAGATGAGTCAGAAAAGAGATTAAATCAGACTCGCTTGGGATATTCTAGGAGGCAAGTCACGGGGGAGTCCAAGGCTCCTCTGCTGGACTTCTATGGAACGTCAGTATCTTACAAATAGTCGACATAAGCTTGGGAAAACCAAAGCTCGCCAAGTCGAGGAGGATAAAGTGTTGGCAGAGGTTATCATCTCTGTGATATATCAGATAATGTCTCTTACCGAAAAAGACATAGGAGGGACCATTGGATACCCCACAAGACCATCCCAATCGAAGGGAACTTCCTCGGGACTTGGAGGGAGAGTACTCGAGGACAATAGAACTCTCTCTTGTTCAGAAGGAGCGTTATCAGGAATGCTGACAACATGATTGAAAGATGCATCACCCTCCAAAAGGAGAGTTGGATTGACCAGAGATTGCACTGGTATGACCACTTCTTCAATTATAGGTTGAAGTGGATGTATGATAACAGGGATAGGGAACACATTACCCTTGACAACGGGGGTATGGTCAGTAGAGTATTATAGCAACATGGTTGCCGTATCAATCAACAGATAAATAGGATGTGGGGAAACCACAGACGCCCCAGAATCCAAAGGGCCCTTGGGTGAGCCCCACGCTTCTGGTATCCCAGCAGTAGCTGGACACAAACGAGTAAGGTGATCTCCTTCACAAGTCCTGCAAAGGAATCTATGCTTACGTCTGAGACGTCTAGGCTTCTTGATGCCCCCAACATCGTTCCCAACGACTGGTGACATGCTCTCAACATGACTGGCAGAGGCGAGAGAGTCATCTCCTGCATGATGTACAGAGGTTCGAGATGTGACATTGATATGACTCGTGGCGACTAAAGTGATTCCCCCAGCATGACTAGCAGTGGTTGGGCATGGGTTGTCAACATGACTTGCAGAGGTCGTCAACCCATCTCCAACATGACTGGCAGAGGTTGGTGATGGAGTTCTAATATGACTGGTAGTGACCGAACTAGTGGTGAGTTGTGGCATTCAATACCAAGGTCCATGGAAAGATTGGCTTCAGAACATTGTAGGCCAGGAAGGGTCATGGTTTTACCCCTGTCCCTTTCCGGAAAGGTAGTATCCTCTGCCTAACTGATCCAAAGAGGATTGTATGGGCATCATCACTGAAGTCTACGAAGAGACAGAATTATGATAAGGATTATTCAAGTGAGGATATATGTTGCCCCCATGTGAAGGGGTCACGTGAAGAGGGTAGTCGGAACTGTAAAACTGATTCTCCCCGTACGAAATACCAAGGGATGTATGTGGACCCGCCATGGGAAAAGTGTTCGAAGGAATAAGCATGGTGGACGAAGGATACGCAGATGCAGTGTAATAAGCAGAAAAAACACCCATTTGAGTATTGGCTCTTGAAAGAGCATAGCTAGGACTGGATCCATAAGAGGGGAGGTTCCAACCTCCCATGGTGAGAGTTGGTTGATGGACATGACTCATATCAAACGACGATGTAGGCATCGGGGCCATGGTGCCCCCAGAGCCAATGCTAGGATTCATATAAGTGGGCCAGAGAGAGGATTGAAAAGGTGAAGGCACATCAATAGGAAAATGACTAGATACCCAAGGCATGGACAGAGCGGCATAGTTCTGCATACCAGTATGAAAAGCGGACGGATTTGTCACCATGAAAGTAGTGAACATCATGGGGGGGTAGCAGTAAATGAGGGAGCCAAAGGAACTCCACTATACATGATAATGAAAACTCGGTAAAAACTCCTAAGTCCAACTAGTAATCAGAGAACACACCAAAAATCAAACGGCCAGTATGCACACAAACAGGGTAAAGTGGCTGAAAAGGGCCTCCCTCCCTAAAGAAGGTATGTCTCGCCCAAGAGGGGCCTAAGACTCCCTGCTAAAGATTGGAGGTAACAGAATTATTTATAAGGGCCCTCGTGGACTTAACAAAAAGTTAGTAAGATCCCCCTGGAGAGGTAATCCTCCATAAAGGTTGTGTTTTGTCCAACCCTTATCTGACCTAGGGTACCTGCATAATAACCCCTGCAAGTAACCTATGTGGCACCTAAGTCAAGCAACTAAGCAACCAATGTATAACCGGTGCACATGGAAGCAGTTGTAAGCCAGGTCCACCGTATGGGTAGGGTAGAAAAGTTTGAAATCTTGAAAGTACCACCTCTCACGGAGGTAAAGGCACTAGCAAGATCCCCAGATACGAATAGAATCCCATAAATATCTATGACGCTAAGAAGGTATCAGGGGGATATCCCTTCAACCAACCTCGCACAACCTTGTGATTAACTCCGGTGTGAGCGAAACCTCCTGATATTACCAATTATACAATGGATTTCTCCACTCCCTTTGTCAGACACATATGTTAATTTGATTGCCTTGGAGAAGTTTACTCACAAAACCCTATTCCAAGGCACTAAATCCTAAGCTAGTTTGTGCACCCTAGAAAATAAAATCGTGACTAATCAATTTTAAATTATAGCATTAATTTTAATGGCCATGCTTACTCAAAAAGGTATGGTAGTGAAACTCATGATGTTATGACTCAACAAGAAAAGTAAATATGAATACAATGCAAAGTCCTAACTCAATTTTCAATGAATGATAGGCTTTTTAAAACAAATGCAATTTTCAATTTCAACTCTGCAATTCTGAAGTAAAAATGCAATCTTTCTTAAAATGCGCTAAGCTAATGACAAAAACTCAAAAGATCAAAATGCTAAGCAATGCAAAACGCCTAATATTTTTGTATTTTCAATATAAGAAAAATGAAAATGCATGGAATGAACAACAACTTGATATATAAAACTCTATTGTGTATAGAAAGGGATAAATCAAGAAGAATACCAAGGAGCAAAACACCTAGCCCAATGTCCAAGGACAATCAAAATGAAAAGGTGATGAGAAAGACTCCGCCCAAAAATTCAACCCCAGACAGGTTTCCTGTCATCCCACAGGCACTTAACAGTCACTACAAAGACCCAAGAAGACTCGACAAACATCAAATCCCACCTAGCAATCACCAAACCCAGCAAACAAGCAAAGAAGGTTGATGTATGTGATTGTTCAAGGAAACAATGCATATGTACACAGCTTGCAGAGGGATAACACGCATATATACACGACTGTCAAGCCAAAAACCGCGTATATGTTCAAAAAACAAAGCCAGGCAAGGGAGAAAACTGAAAAATTCAGACCCAGAGTGAACAGAGGTTGTCAAGCAATGATACGACAAGAAACACAATAGGAGTGAGAGCAATATAAGGAGAAAAACACTCAAAATCCCAAGAAAGAAGATTCAATCCCCAGTATGGTCACCAATTATGTTACGAGGAAAATCTCTCTATGGCTAGCGGTAAACCGCAACAGATGAAAATGACTGCAGAAATAAACTTTGTTATCAAGTATGCTATATAAACGAATATGCTAGCAAGACAAGATAAGAGGCCTACCTCATCCAGACGTTCGATGAAGTCCACCATTGAGCACTTGACCCAAAACAATATACCTGTAACTAGTCCTCAACAACCAAGCAAAGCAAGCATACGGTGATAATAAATAATGTTAGCACATTCAATAACATAATCCTTTAATAAACATGACAAATACGCCCATGGAATAATAAATAAAATATTTGCAAGATATCAATTGGACGGGAAAAGAGTATTTCTATTAATATATGATCAACAGAAGTAAAAATGTTATAGACTTCTGTGTCGGCACAGTTCAGAACTGAGAAACTAAGTTCCTTCCAGCTGGGCCTCCACCACTTCAATCCTCCACCAAAGGCAAGCTCATAGAAGAGAGACAATGAAGTCCTCAATCAATAAGGGAAGAGCTTGGGGGCTGAATTCTGTGTTCAGATTTAAAGGACAAAGGGATGCAGACTCAATATGAAGTAAATAATTTCTCCAGAGTAACTTTGCTCTCAAAGTTGAGTTCTTTCTCCTCTTTTTCATAGCTCAGAATTGGCCCATTTATAGCCTTCAAATGGAATTGAAGGGCCGAGTTGGAACGTTTCCAGTATATGGAAGGCTAAGGATCATAGATCTCCTGTCGTGACATGGAAACCCAACTTCATTTTTCATTTTTGGGCACGAATCCCAATGTACGTGGGTTGTAGTGGTGCAGCCTTTGTATACGCATGTTGTATAGTAGGCAAGGTGCGTACATGTGGAAAAAATATATTTTTTAGCTCTGGTATTTGCAAAAAGGGATGAAAAGTCTGCATAGGGAAATGGAAAAAGGCCTTATGTCCAAGATGGAATAGGGTGAGACAAATCTTGCTATAACACCCACATCCAAGATTATAGCTTTGGGAAATCTAGTGCACATGAAGCCTTTTACCCATGATGAATATAGAGAGGCATACATAGAATATGAGGACTTCAAGGACGTGTTTCAACAACTACATGACCAAATTCATATAGAAGAAGGTGACGGCAAGGTTGCTTTTCATTTCCATAATTCTTTACTCTACAAGGTCTGTGTCCCTGAAGGTGAACGATTGCAGCTTATCAGAGAGGCTCACACCTCCAAGGTTGTAGGACATTTTGGTGTTGGGAAGACAATTTCCAACTTACAGAGATATGTGTACTAGCCCATAATGCAAGAAGATTTAGCACGATATATTAGAGGATGTATACTTTGATGTACCATAGAGCCTAGTAACAGGAAAGAGGGTCTACACCACCCATTACTTGTACCCACTCGACCTTGGGAAAGTATTTCCATGGCTTTTGTGGGAGGTTTAACAACAACCAGGAAGGGACGTGACTATCCATTTGGGGTAGTTGAGAGGTTCAACAAAATGTGCATTCTCATGCCTTGTAAAAATAGCATCAGTGGACAAGAAGCAACAAACAAGTTCTTTGAATAGGTCTACGTGCACTTTGGGATACTGAGGAGCATCATCTCAAACATGGATACCATATTTCGCAGTGCATTTTGAACTACATTATGGGAGAAGATGGACACTAAGTTTAAGAGGTCAACAACATTCCATCTACAGACAGTTGGTCAGATGAAAGTAACCAACATGACTTTGGTTCATCTTTTGAGGGGCTATAATCAGAAGCATTTGAAGACCTGGGACAAAAATATGATCTATATACAACACTCTTATAACATAGGAGTCCACACTTCTACTGGTAAGTGACCTTTTGAAACTTGTTTTAGGTATTTTCCACCTTCACCCTTAGATGTTCTATATGGAAAACAAGGAGGACCGAGGGAGGAATTCACATGAGATGCATTAAAAGCAAAAAAAATTGTTGAGAAGATTAGGCAGATCCATTTGCAAGTACAAGAGACATTGAAGAAGTCAAAGGAAAAGTACAAGGCTAGACATGACCAGCACATAACAGAGAGAACATTTAGAGTGGGAGGCATAGTATGGTTACAACTAAATAAGGAAAGGCTATAGGGTCCTAGTAAGAAGATCAAGGCTCTATGGTATGGTCCTTTGAGGTATTGGAAAAGGTAGTAGATAATGCCTACATACTAATTCTACACCCATACATGCGCATTTACACAATAGTGAATGTGGAGAATCTCAAACACTATGAACCTTCCATGTTGGATCAGAAGGAGGAGAAGATCCTACCCTCCATAGAGGACTTAGCACCACATGCTCAGGCATAGTTAACACATGACACAGTTTTGTAGAAGCGATCCAAAACTACAAGACGGGGGTAGCATGACCTTTCGCATTATGGGTTGAAAGGACAACTTCCATACAAAGCAAATTGGTACTCTAGGGAGAAGGTAGTGGAAAAATTATGTCACCTTATTTGATAAAGCTTTTGGGGACCAAAAGCCTCCGTAAATGGGGAGGTATGATCAAGTTTGGATCATTATATTGTTTGCCATATCTATATTGATGCTTTCAGAGGGGAAAAAATTGGAGGAATCAGCTTGCAGGGTCATTTTAGTGGTAGGTCCTAGTCTAGAAAAGTGGGGTCTAGAACCTTTTGGAGCCATTTTGAGGAATGAAATGGTGTTTTTTGGGGTTCTAGTGTCCAAAACTTATGCACACCCCCTTGACGATGTTCTACACTCCCAAGAGATTTCTAACAATGCATATCATGTGCCAATCAGAGTTTGTATGCAAATTTTATGCCTTGGGAAACATGTCACATTTTTGCCTCATTTTTTGTGTCGCCTCGATTTTTGTGTCCATTGTTGGGCGGTTTTTTGGCACATGGTTTTTGCCGATGGTTTTCTATTTTCGGTTAATGAATTACGCTTGTTAAATAATCCATATCATTGGGTTAGGGTTTTGTATGTCGTTGGCTCCTATATGTATATTGTATTCTAAACAATGTATCACTATGAATGAATATAGAATATGTTGGTTTTACCGATTTGGGTTTCCAAGGGAAAAATCTCTGTGTAATGTGTGTATTTGCCATCGTATATTTTCTATTATTTTTCAGAAAATTTGTTTGCAGTAAACATTTTATAAGGTTAAGATCTACATTTGGTATCGGAGCTTTGTTGACTTCAGGGGGACGCCTTTGTGGTCAAGGGTTTGGCTCGAGACTGTGATAAACCTTGTTGCAGTGGGAGATCTATGGTATTGATTTTTCAGGTGAAAAGAAATGACGAGCAGTTAGAAATGGAGATAGAGAAGTTTAATGGAAAAATAATTGAGTTGTGGTAGCTCAAGATGGAAGATCTTTTGGTGGACATAGATCAGTGGATCCAGGTACTGCACCTACAAGAACTTCAGCAGATGACTGGAAAAAGTTGGATAGGAAGGCGAAGAGAACAATATGACTGTGTCTCTCAGATTCAATGTTACTGAATGTGTCAGAGGAAGCTACAACCAAAGTTTTATGGGATAAGTTGGGGAAGTTGTATCAGTCTAAGTTCCTAGTAAATAAACTTTTCCTGAGAAAGAAGTTGTATAACCTGAGGATGAGAGATGGAGACTCGGTGGCAGAGCATTTGAACGCCTTCAATACTGTGGTAAGTTAGTTAGTATTTGTTGAGATTAAAATGTTCGATGAAGATAAGTGTATCAGTTTACCGTGCTCTTTACCAGAGTTGTGGGATAGTCTGGTTGTGGCCATAGGTAGTAATACAACTACCTTGAAGTTTGATGAAGTGGTCTCATCCTTGTTGTCGGAGGAGATGAGACGATAGAACATGGAAGGATAGAGCAGAGATGCATTATTTGCAAGAGGACATTCCTAAGAAATAAATAGATCTAAGTCCTCAAGTGGGAGATCTAAGTCTAAGGGTATATCTAAATCTCCCAGAAAGTTTGTAAAGGTACGTTGGAGATGTGGAAAAGAAGGGCACTACAAGAAGCAATGTAGATCAAAAATTGAGAAAAAAGAAGGAATTTGAAGAATCTCCTTCTACAGAAGAAAATACCTCCAAGGAAGAAGGAGGGGATGTGTACTTGGCTTCTTCAAGCACACATGTAGATCATAAGGCATGGTTGATTGACTCAGGTGCATCATTTCATATGACTCCCCACAGGGAGTGGTTCTATGAATATGAAAGGTATGATGGAGGTAATGTTTTCCTAGGTGATGACCCGACAACCATAATCATAAGACGAGAAAAAATCAAGTTGAGGCTCATAGATGGAAGGATTAGAACACTACCCAGTGTTCTCCACATCCTCTGTTTGGCCAGAAATCTTATTTATGTAAGCAAAATGGACGATGCAGGGGTAAGAACAATATTTGAAAAGGAAACTTGCAAGATGGTTCAAGGAGCAATGGTGTTGTTGAAGGAAGTTCAACTTGGAAATTTGTATAAGCTACAAGGAAGCATTATTAGTTATGGGTGTAATAGTTCTATTGTTCCTGATATTGAAGTTGAAGAAGAAAGAACTCCTACAGTCTCTAGAGAAAAGGTTATGTTGTGGCATTAAATACAAGGGCATATCGGAGAGAAGGGTCTTCAACTACTACATGGTAAAGGTATGGTTGAAGGTATGTCTAACTGCTCTTTGGATTTTGATTTTTGTTAACATTGTGTATATGGGAAGAAGAATCGGGTAAGATTGCCCTCTGGTGCAACGAGGGCAGAAGGAATGTTACAGCTAGTTCATAGTGATTTGTTTGGACTTGTGTCGGTTCCATCATTGGGTAAATCTATGTACTGTGTCTCATTTATAGATGACTTCTCAAGGAATAATTGGATATATTTCTTTAGGAAGAAATCTAAAGTCTTTGATAGGTTTAAAGAGTTTATGACTCTTGTTGAGAATCAAATAGAGAAAAAAATTAAGGTGTTGAGGAAAAATAATGGTGGAGAGTTCTGCGGGAATGAATTTGAAGAATTTTGTAAGAAGTGTGGTATAGCAAGGCCGAAGACTACTCTATATACACCTCAGCAAAATGGAGTTGTAGAAAGGATGAACAAGATGTTGATAGAAAAAGCAAGGTGCATGCTTAGTGGTGTCAGGTTAGGGAAACAATTTTAGGTAGAGACAATGGGTACTGCATGTTACCTGGTCAACAGATCACCCTCATTAGCGTTGGATCAAAAGACTCCACAAGAGGTATGGACTGGTAAGAAATCTTCTCTCGTACATCTCAAGGTATTTGGATGTGAGGCCTATGTTCATGTTCCAAAGGAAAACATGAGTAAGCTAGATAAGAAGGTTGAAAAGTGTATCTTTATTGGGTATAAAGATGGTCTCAAAGGTTATAAGCTTTGGAACCCAAAAACTAAGAAGTTTGTGTATAGCAGAGATGTGGTATTTAGAGAAATGAAGGATGTTGTTAAACGGGAAGTCCTACCAAGTAAGGAAGAACCAGAGAAAATAGAGTGTGATTTAAAGGATGATGAAACAAACTCTACAGAAGAATAGGAATCAAACGAAGAAGATCCCCATACTCCAGTATTGAGGAGATCGGTTCGAGAAAGAAGGCTACCGAAAAGGTATAATCCATCTAATTTTTGTTCAAATTTTGTTTTGTCTATTACTAATGATGATCCTAGAAATGTCAGGGAAGCAATGGATTCAAAGGATGGAAAGCTCTGGAAAAAGGCCATGGATGAAGAAATGGCAGCCTTGGATAAGAATGAAGCTTTCAATCTAGTGGAGTTGCCAACCGGAAGAAATTCCATTAGCAGCAAATGGGTATTTAAAAAGAAGTTGAATGCAAAAGGAAAAGTGGAGAAATACAAAGCTCAGTTAGTAGCAAAGGGTTATTCCCAGGTTGAGGGAATTGATTTTGGTAAGATTTTTTCTCATGTTTCCAAGTTAACTTCTATAAGATTTTTGTTATCTATTGTTGTTGCATTTGATTTTGAAGTAGAACATATGGATGTGAAGACAACATTCCTACATGGGGCTCTGGAAGAAGAAATCTATATGAAGCAGCGAGAAGACTTTGTTGTGAAGGGAAAGAAGGAGTTGGTGTGCAAGCTAAAAAAGTCCATGTATGGTTTAAAACAATCACCAAGGATGTGGTATCAAAAATTTGATACTTATATGCTAGGACTTGGCTTCACAAGAAGCAAAGAGAATCATTGTGTGTATTTTAAATTAATTGGTGATCATTTAATTTATTTAGTCCTGTATGTGGATGACATGTTGTTGATAGGAAACAACAAGGAGATTATCCAGGATGTGAAAACTCGGATTTCCTTTAAATTTGACATGAAGGATCTCAGTGCTTCAAATTTCATTTTGGGCATGGAAATTAAAAGAGATCAGAAAAAGAGGAAACTCTGGTTAAATCAGAAAAAATATGTCGAGACAATATTGAACAGGTTTAATATGTAGGAATGTAAATCGGTCAAGGTCCATGTTCATGTTGGTGTAAAGTTATCTCCGGATCATTGTCCCAAGACACGGGAAGAGGAGGAGGACATGTATCGTGTTCCATATGCGAGTGCAGTTGACAGTTTTATGTATGCAATGGTTTGTAATAGACCGGACATTTCACATGCAATAGGAGTTTTGAGCAGATATATGTCAAAACCAGAGAAGGAGCATTGGACAACAATAAAAAAGGGTTTTCAGGTATTTGTGTGGCACTGCTAGCTATGGATTGTTATACCAAGGAAGACCATGATTGGATAGATTGTTGGACATACATGGCTTTGTGGATGCAGACTGGGCTGGAGATCTAGATCGTAAGAGATCTACAAATGGGTATGTGTTTAACCTATTTCGAGGAGCAATCAGTTGGATGAGAAAAATACAGGATGTAGTGGCATTTTCAACTACAGAAGTTGAATACATGGCAGCCAATCATGCAAGTAAGGAAATAGTATGGTTACAAAGATTGTGTTCATGTATTGGGTTGGTACAACAAGCTGTAAGGATAGATTGTGACAGTCAGAGTGCAATGTTTTTGGTGAAGAACCTGACTTATCATTCAAAGACAAAGCATAATAATATTCAATATCACTTTGTGAGAGACATGGTTGAAGAAAAGAAAGTGTTGTTGATGAAGGTGGACACTTTGAATAATGTTGTAGATTCATTAACAAAATCTGTGAGCACTGAGAATTTCTCTTGGTGTATAGGATCCATGGGCATTGTTGCCCTGGATTGTTGACTATGTAACCCTATAACCCCCCTGTATGCAAAGAAAACAACAAGGGGGAGAATGTTGGGTATGTGTTATATTCTTTGCCCGACCAGCTACAGCGTTTACTACATTGCGTCGGGTACGTAGGGGGGTTTGGGGGAAACGCCCTCGATAAATTTTTGTTTTGCCTCGAGAAACGTGTCACATTTTGCTCATTTTTCATGTCCATTGTTGGGTAGTTTTTCGACACATGGTTTTTGCCGATGGTTTTCTATTTCCGGATAAGGAATTAGGGTTTTTAACTAATTCATGTCATTGGGTTAGGGTTTTGGATGTCGCTGGATCTTACATGTATATTGTATTGTAAACAATGTATCACTATGAATGAATATAGAATATGTTGGTTTTCCCGGTTTGGGTTTCCAGGGGGGAAATCTATGTGTAATGTATGTATTTGCCATTGTATTTTTTCTATTATTTTTTCAGAAACTTTGTTTGCAGTAAATATTGTACAAAGTTAAAATCTACAATCTTGTGGATGGTGTGTGATTGTATTTTAATGTTCTTTATTTTCTGCATTTTATCTATTTCATGCATAATTATAAAATCAGTAACTAAATATTTTGGAATCTGAAGGAATTTAACCTTCATAGTGTAGATTTCAGTTTTATTTATTAGATCTGTTGAGACGAACTGTTCCAGTGGAATATCCATGACAGTTTATTGACCAAAGGTAATAAACCAAGAAAGGATACCCCCAACAAAAAGAGATACCCCGCCAGGTATTGCAGTTTCTTGTTAACCAAAGCTCCTTCTTTCACATTGCAATTCGGTATGTATTAATCCCACTGTGACTGAGGAATACACAGTGCCAAAGTTCATAATTGTGGAAATGCATAACTGTGAGCATGTGACAAGGAGACCCCCATCTCTTCTCATAACTTCCTCTATGATACGGTTGTGTGATTGGACGTTGAGCCATGTGACACCTTGAATCCTTGATATGTTTCTTAAACCTCATGTTGATATGTTATGGCATGGGTAAACTGAATTGGTTTCCATTGATGTTAATAACCCCCTCTTTTAAAAGGGTGGATTATTATTAGAAAAACTATCCACAATTTGATTGTTCTCCCAGAGTACATGAAAGACATTGATACTAGAAAATTTAAGCACCTTTTTTTTAGCCTGATCTAACACTGAATCTAGAATATTATTAGCGAGAACATTCTTTCAAACTATGTTACCTATGACAAGCTTTGAATCACCAACCATGATCAATGATTGAATATTCACTTCAATGACTAACCTTGGCTCTTACATTAAAGCGTAGGCTTCCGCTAGATTTTAGAAGCAATACATAGAACCCATGCAAATGACAGTTATGTTGTTCCTCCAAGGCTTATGATAACCCCCCACATCTACCACCCCAATGTGATCACTTTTTATATTGAAAGAAGAAAAATATATTTTAAAGTTTAATATGAATATAATATATATAACATAAAAAAAAATATTAATTTTTAATATTTAATTAATTTTTTATTTATTTCTATAATCTAAGTTACTCATATATTCATATCATACAAAACAATCTTAGAGGTGGCAGGTGTCGGGGGGTGCTTTATGACTCCGATGGATCAAAGGTTCTTTCCTTTGTGTGGCGCTTGGGACATTCTTCCAATAACCAAGCGAAGGCCATGGTAGTTTATATGGGACTAAAGCTTATAAAAGAGGGACATTGCAAGGATCTCATTGAAATAGGGGACTCATAATCGTTCATTAATGGGATTCAAAATCCTCAAAAATGCTCTCAACTAGGTTTAAAAATGAATTATCAAAGAATCATCCAAGAGGGGGTGAACTTCCAATCAATTCAATTCTATCATATCCTCTGACATCTAAACACTAGGGCAGACACACAGGCAAAAGCGACTCGATCCCTCGAGCATGGGGCAAACCAAAATCTATGATGTTCTATCCACTCATCTTCTTCCTCAATTTGGCATGCTTAATTTAATGTAAGGTACTAGATGTAATATAATATGAAAAAACAAGAATATTCAACAAATATCAATGGAACAATAAAATATGAGAAGAGCAACACCAAAATAATACCTTTATTCAAAGAAAGCAATGTTCACTTGCCTCTTCAAGGGGGCAACCTCCAA
>SNQJ01S0061809.1:66378-82591 GCA_010110895.2 Picea sitchensis | reverse complement strand
ACTAGATGTAATATAATATGAAAAAACAAGAATATTCAACAAATATCAATGGAACAATAAAATATGAGAAGAGCAACACCAAAATAATACCTTTATTCAAAGAAAGCAATGTTCACTTGCCTCTTCAAGGGGGCAACCTCCAACGGATTAGAGCTCTATTACAATAATTATCAAGACAAACTTTCTCATGCCTCCTATTCTATAGAATGGTAGTTGGTTCCTAGGTGGAATCTTCTGGTGGAGTATCCTTCCAATGAACCAAAACTTCATTGATGGTGCGTTGACAGAGACAACACTCTCTCTGGTCCAATACAACTTGTGGCTGCAACCAAATGGAACCTTCTTCATCCAACTCTAGTAGGATGGTCTGCATGTGGCATTTGGTGCCAATCACTTTCTTTAGGCATGAGACATGAAAAATAGGATGCAGCTTGGAGTGACTGGGCAAAGCTAATTGATAGGCCATTGGCCCCATGCATTTGATAATAGTATAAGGACCATAAAATTTAGGTGAAAGTTTCTAATATTGTTGGACTTTGTGTGAAGTCGGCTTGTATGGTTGGAGGCGGAGAAATACTTGATCCCCTTCAACAAATTGACGTTTTGAATGACCCTGATCTGCCTGTTGTTTCATGCGATTTTGAGCCATTACCAAATTGTCTTTGAGAGTACGGACAATGTTCATGTGGATGGTAAGATTGCATTCAACTTCCTGAACTTTGGAGATACCCAGCATGTATGGTAGAACCGATGGTGGATTATGTCTGAAGACTGCTCCAAAAGGAGTCATGCAAGTGGTAGTATGATAAGAGGTGGCATACCACCATTCAGCTAGGGGTAACCACGGAACCCAATGATGTTGTTTGTCAAATGAAAAACACCTCAAATATGTTTCCAAACACTTGTTGACCACTTATGTTTGGCCATCAGTCTGGGGATGATAAGTTGTGTTGAGATGCAATTGAGTTCCCTAGAGCCTGAATAGTTCTTGCCATAAATTGTTGGTAAAAGTGGGATCTCGTTCAGAAACAATAGAATGAGGCATTCCATGGAGTTTGAAAATATTATCCATAAAAAAATTGAGTCATTGTGGATGTTGTGAACGGGTGTTGAAGAGCACAAAAATGATCATATTTGGAAAGATGATCCACTACAACCATGATGATTGAGTTATTGCATGATTTGGGTAATCCAACAATGAAATCCATGGAAATATATGTCCAAATAGTAGGTGGAAGTGGAAGTTGTTGGAGTGTACCAGAAGGTTTGACAGTCTCACCCTTATGGCATTGACATGTATCACATTCAACCACAAAGGTGTGAATGTCTTGTTTCATATCGTCCCAAAAGAAAGATCAATTTACCCTTTCATAAGTTTTGGTAAAACCTGAATGGCCTACTGTAGGTGAAGCGTGAAACTCGGAGAGCACCTTGGGTTTAAGGGGCGATTATTTGCTAAAATACAAGTGACCTTTATAGAGAAATCATTCATTATGCCAAGAGTACCCTGTAGTAGCTTGTGGATCCTATTGAAGTTTTTGGAATAGGCTGAAAATTTTTGGGTCTTGAAACCATTCCTATGAAACAACCTAAAGCCAGTCTGGTACAATGAATGAGAGGGAAAAGAGGGACCCTTGGTCTTCATATTTCCAGGAAAGAGCATCAACCACCACTTTTTCTTTGTCGTTCTTGTAAACAATCTCATAATTGTTCAATTTTGTAACTATGGTCGGTCTTCATAATGTGAAAAGTAAAAAGTGAAAAGTTGTGTTTGTTGTGGAGGCCAGTTTAGTATAAATATATATAATAAATAAGTAGTTATTTATTATCTAAGCGACGCATCCTTTCATGGATGGTCACCATATGCTCTCTCTCTCTCTCTCTCTCTCTNTATCATCTTATATAAAAATCAACATGGTATATGGATTTATGAGTGAAACGAAATGAATAACAGACTGAATACAATAACACAGAGATACGAAGAACAATAACAAATATCCAGTGAACAATAACTTATATTGAATAAATAAAATAGGTTGACACTGTAAAACTGCAGAACTGAAAACAATTTGCTCGAATGGTGGTAGCTATCTCTTAGAAGAGATGTGGTTGCTACGTGCATCCATCTGAGTATAATGATTACAATGAAGCTCCAGAGGCCTTTTTAACAGTACTCATGAATGCCAAAACCCTAGACATACAAAAACCTAACCCTAGGAGATGAAACGCCAAAAGTTATGTGGGCCTCGATGGGTAAATTAGTACCTCAACTTCCTGGGGTCTTAACTTTTGCATACGACCTCTGTTTTAGGCGTGTGATAGCTCGTTGGAAAGGTCTTTTTGAGAACTCCACACTGTGCCATCAAATTCTAATAATGTATATAGTTTGGCTATAGCAAGCCAAAAAAAAAAAAACAATGTTTAGGGCCCCAAAACGGACGTGGAAGAACAGAAAGATGTAATGACATGAAAACTTCCAAAATAAGCCAGTTGGAATTTGGGCGGCCAACAATATCCACCTAGATGTTGTGTAGGTCTTCAGGATAGCCCCGGAAGTGCATAACCCACAATTACAAAGAAATTTCATCATTACAGAGAAACATGTTGAACTAATAATTATCAAGAGGAGCCAGTTGGAATACGTGGGTGGCCACCAATGTCCACCTAGATCAATCATCCCCCCTTAGGAAGAAATGGTCTCCATTGTATTGACTGCTCCCATCAGGTGAGGAAATTAATTTTGAATTTGGATCTGAGTGAGTCACTTTCCTTGGTGCAGGAGTTGCCATGCCTTGACAACCCGATAAAGCTGGACCCTTTGTTGGTGAGTGCCATTGACCTTTGTGTCCACTATTTGATCAGTGGATGCATGTTCCATGCAGTCATGGTTGAGCTCTATTGGTGTCAATTGTTTTGCGATCTCTGAGGTGTCAAATAATGGTGGAAAATATGGTCGGAGGAGTTCCACATTGAACACTGGGTGCAATCCAAAGAAGGGGGGAGTGTTGAGCTCAAAATCATTGTCACCCACAACCTTGGTGATAGTATAAGGCCCATAGCGAAGTGGATGCAGATTTCCATGCGGCCCTATAAGGCGTTCTTTCTACAAATGTAACCAGACCTTGTCTCCCACCTGAAACTTGTGTGGTACCCGATGTTGATCATGGAAATGATTGTACTTAGCATTCGCTTTCAGCAAAATCTCATGGACCTGTTGGCGAATGTGTTGAATCCGCTCAATGAATCTGGTGGCTTTGTCGGGTTGAGACTGAACATGAGAAGATTATGTCTGTGTGGTTGCAAGAGGTAGTGCAACATCAATGGGACCCAAGGGTTGGAATCCCAACCCCACCTGAAATGGGCTATGTCCAGTGGAGCTATGGAGAGCCCTATTGTAGATGTGTTGAACATAGGGAAGACTCTCATCCCATGTACATGGATGCTTAGAGTTAGAAATGTGCACGATGTGCATAATCATCCGATTGATGACCTTTGTTTGGCCATCAGTTTGAGGGTGAAACGCAGTGGATTTAGTGAGCTTGGTGTCCAACAATGACCAGGGACTCGACCAAAATGTGTTGAGGAACCTGTTGTCTCGATCGAAGATGATGGTTTGTGGTATCCCAAAATGGACCCACACTCGTTCGAAGAAGAGCTTGGCAGTATATGTCATTGTGATGCTCTTCTTGCAGGCTATGAGAATGGCCATCTTTGAAAACCGATCAACCACCACAACTACGCAATCATTGCCTTGCTTGGTGGATGGAAGGCTAGACATGTAATCCATCGAGATGGATTCCCAAGGCCTCTTGGGAGTAGGAAGAGAGGTGTATAAGCCTTGCTTCTTGATGGTTGGCTTGGCAATGGCACAAGCAATGCAAGATTTGATATACTTGAAGATGTCCTGTAAAATTTTTGACCAATAAAAATGTTTTTGTAGAACGACCACAGTTTTCTCCAGACCAAAATGTCATGCCATCCGACTGTAGTGATCCTCCCAAATCAGATTTGCACACTTTCTTGCAAGAACACAGAGGTGGCCTAGATGGCATACCAGTCCATCCTGAATGTGCAAATCGGTGACATTCACGCATGTACCCAAGAATTGATAGGTGGTGACGAAGTCAGGATCTCGCTGATAAAGTTTGGGCCATTTAGATGCCTCATGCCCACAGGAATGGAGCACGGTGGTGAGTGCAACCACAGGAGGTCGACTGAGGCAGTCAGTGACATGATTTGTGCTCCTTGTCTTATACTTGTTTTTGAGATGGAACTGTTGCAGGTATGTGGACCACTTTTGATGGCGGTCGTTCTGCAACTTCCCCTATGTATGAACTATAGAGACTTGTGATGAGTGTGGATGATTGTCTCCTTTCCCAAAATGTTTCCATTGGCGGCAGGCTTGCACAATGGAATACAGTTCCTTATCATAGGTGGGGTATTCTCGAACAGTATATGAGAGTGTCTCACTATGGTATGCTATTAGATGACCGTGTTGAGTGATAATTGTGCACAACATAGTCGAATGCATCAATCTCAATATCGAACGGTTGTTGCAGATCATGTAAGGAGACTATTGGAGCTGAGCACAAGCGATGCTTCATATCATCAAATGCTCATTGTTATGCCTTCCCCCATACGAACTTTTCCCTGCCAACGCCCTTGGTCACTTGGTTGAGGGCCCATGCAATATGGGAGAATCCCAACATGAACCGTCGGTAGAAGTTGGCAAGTCCCAAGAAGCTCCAAAGCTCGGTTAGTGTGGTCGAAGTTGGCTAGACACGGATGACTTTGTTGAATTTTCAATGAACTATGGTTCATGCATTCTCTTTAAATTTTATTTTTAACTTTTACTTGAACCATAACTACTACAGTAAACCAAGATCACACGAAGAATAACCATGCACAAGAACACAAGAAGTATCTTGGGAAACACTTCTCAACAAGGGAAGAAAACCTAGGAAATCCTTTGCTATATTCTTCAAGAGAGACCTCCCACACCATCACCAAACCTAGCACACAACAGGGTGCTGTAATTCTAATAATTTCATACCACAACTTCTGAAATCATGAGATGACACAATGAGAAGTGTGTTTCCTCAATGAGGATTCACCTTTATTTATATAAGACTTGTCACTTCAAATGATGTGTTTATTGGCACAATATGGCCAACCTCAATAACTCAAAATATAATTAATAATTACTATATTAATTATCTTTTACATTAATTATTAATAACATTAAGGTGGGGCTGACTTGTACTCTTTACATTACAATTACAATTACATGCAGGTCTGACTCTTGAACAATATAGCAAGGGATCTTATACACCCACTAGTGCTCATCCACTAAGGGCACATCCATAGGGATGTCCATATCTCCAGCTCACTGCATTACACAGAGGAACCAGTTCTCCACGCGTTCACTTGTGCTCGTCCACAGGCACGTCCACTCAACGGATCTTCTTTCCCTCTATCTCACATAGGAGAATCATCTAGAGTTTCTTGTCAACTATGTTGCTCATAGGAGGCTAATACATCATCTTCATTTATGTTCTCATGATGATGCACCCAACACTTTGGGATTTCACATGTTCACCTTGTGCTTAGCCACCTGCACGTCTAACTCAGCAGATCACCTTTTCCCACTGGAGAATCATCTGGAGCTATTCTCAACTCTCTGAATGGAGGTCATCTCTACATTCCAGCTCTGTCTTAGATAGGAACCATGTACCCTTCTTAGGAGCTTTCTCTCAGGTTTGTAAGCTGGAGAAAGACTCACATAGCTGCAATGATCCACATCTCACAAGTTTGTAAGCTGGAGAATGTCTCACATAGCCGCAATCATAAACACTCCCTCTCAGCTAGGGAGGCATTCTTCATCATGCCAAGTCTCGCAGGGATGTACTTTGAACTTTGTCTTGGCTAGAGTCATCAACACTCCCTCTCAACTAGGGAGGCATTCTTCACCAAGTTAATTTAGTGAAGGTGTTATGTAATCTGCTCATGTGTAGGAAGGTATTGCATGTGTACTATTTTCCTCTGCATCATATCTCTGATATAAAGATATTTCATCTCATTGTGTTTCGATCCATCAAGAAACATCAAGTTCTCAAAGAGCTTTACACATGGCTTCATGGCTTTACACATGGATTTAAGTAAATCTATTAGAAGCTTGTGAAGACATATTGCTTCTCACATTTGATGCTATATACTCTGCTTCTGTGGTACTCAAGGCCACAGAGTTTTGTTTCTTGCTGAATCAAAAAATCATGGCAAGCTTCACGGTAAGACAACAACTGGATGTGCTCTTCGGGTTCAATGTACTCTCTTCTCAATCTATATCGGCATATCCTTCAAACTCAAGTTCACACTGGAGGCATGTCTCAGGCCATATCCAACTGTGCCTCATATATATCTCAATACATGCTTTACTACTATCCAGTGAGTCTGTCTCAACTGACTCATGGATTGACTAAGTACATTCACAGCATAGTGTTGTAACAGATGTTGGAAATTGTTCTACTCGATGTCTTTATCCAAAATATGTTTGAGGATCGCATCGAGCTTATTAATCAACTAGGGATCTCAACTCCAAATTACCTCTAACTTGCATCATATTGTTGAAGACATTGTAGAGCCTTTTTGGAAGAAAGTTTGTGTTCTTGGTCTCTCACTGTAAGTGTAACATCTCTATTTTAAATGCGTCACAATAACACTTGCAATATGCAGATGCTTCTAATATGTCATTCTTTCCACAAAGGCAAAGAAAATGGTGTAGAATTTATTTCTACTTGTTTTCAACCACAAAGATTTGAATGAGGAAAGTCACATGACTACTTCATCCAGTTGCTTTTGGAATCTTTGAACTTTGCCTCCGCTAGCTCTTGAGCTTTGGCAAAGTGTCCTTTCCTATTGGAGGATCAGTCACTGTTGGTAGTAGAGGATTTTATTTCAGAGCATTTGAACCTGTTAAATAAACAAAAAGGACGAGCCTGAGAATAATACTACAACTGATTAGAACAAAGAAAAAGAGAAAGGAGTTCTCGAGTTTTGGCTCACTGCAATGAAGACCAACGAAGTGCTTTCAGTACTGATAACAGACCGTGATGAAGGTGCTCTGAAGTATCTAAAGGATATTAAGTGGTGCAGAATTGATAACCCCAAGGGTTTCAAGATTGATTTTTACTTTGACACGAATCCTTTTTCAAGAATTATGTGTTGATAAAGACCTACCACACAATTGATGATAACGAACCCATTTTGGAGCGGGCAATAGGGACAGAGATTGACTGGTGGGTGGAATCACGAAGGTGGGTTACACTTTCGTGACAATCTGGTCTCCAAAATTTCGAAAAACAAATTTTCGGCCGAACTAAATATATTTTTCGGCCGAAAGATATTATTTTCGGCCGAACTATTGTTCGACCGAAAACATAAATGTCAAATCGAACGGAGCCATAACCGGGCCCTCGATTTGCGTGTAGAAATTTGGTCGGCCGGATATTTTCTTTCCAAGAAAAAGTGTGACACAAAAACTTATGAAGAAGAAGCCAAAGAAAGGAGCCAAAAATGCAAAGCCCATGACAAAAACAGAACAATGTGAAAGCTTCTTCAATTTCTTTAGTCCACCACAAGTTCCAGAAGATGACGAAGAACTCGATGAAGAAACTGCTGAGAACCTTCAGGCTCTAATGGAGCAGGACTATGACATTGGTTCAACTATCAGGGATAAAATAATTCCACATGTCGTGTCATGGTTTACTGGAGAGGCTTGCCAATTGGATGACTTGGAGGATGTTGATGAAGAAGATGATGAGGACGAGGACAAAGAAGAAGATGAAAAGCCAACAAGAAATCCACGTCAAACTGCACCCAAGAGAGGCATCATTGTTCAAAGAAGTGGATTGTCGAGAGAGCATCCTCCTAAGTACAAGCAACAATAAATCACCGAATACCTCTTATATTACAGGTTGTTATGTGGTCGTATATTTGCCCCAATTTCATTCTCTTGTTGAATGCTTTTTTTGGGATGTCTCTGCAAATGAAAGAATTTGTCGTGTTGTTGATGGTAGCACATGCCACATGCACGAAACACCACAAAGAGCACCCACACAAAATTTAAACCCCGTTATTTCAGGATTTTGGCCATCGTCTGAAGAACGTCAATATGCCACTTCCTCCAAAGCTCGAAGCCCGAAATCATGGTTCCAATCACAGTCATCGCACCGATGGGTAGGGTTTTGTTTGTCAATTATAAACCTAGTAGTCATATTCGCACACGGATGGCAAGGAGAAACGATGTAGATACATTGGGAAGATGTGCCCACGGTGATCTTTGTGTTGCAGAGGTTATGAAGGTGTGATCTGAGGGCCATGAAGAACAACCACACATCGGAGGGAAAATCAAATTTCGCATATCCCTGGTCATTTTCAGCTGCAAGGTTTGAAATGTCTTGCGCCCAACATCGACAGTAAAATCAATTTTTTGATGTCCAAATTCCCAATAACTCTTCCAGCTAACGAATCGAATTAGCATCAACCACCAAATGCCAAGGAAGCCATGAAATTCATAGTCACGAGTCACTCCATATGATTGGTCGACTTCAGGATTGTTGTTTAATGCAGAGGTTCACTGTAAAAAAAATCCACCGATTTATCTTCATGCAGCTAGGAAGAATCAACCGCAACTATCAAAATTCAAAACTTTAGTCGGCAATCTCCTCAAAGGAACAAGAGTAGACGGACAACTCAACTCTTACCAGCTTGGCTCCAGATCGAATAGAGATTTCCTCAGATAAGGAACATGTGTGCCTTAATATCCATCACTACAACTCATGCGCATGGAGGCGAATCAAATGCATACACTGTTATAGACAGTTCGCTAGAAATTAGGAATTATTTGTGCTTTTAACATAAATCAGTTCGGATTACTGTTATAATTAGTTAAAGACGGTTGATAATTAGTTTACTTTCAGTTAGGTGTAGAATCCAACGATGACGATTCATCTTCTCAAGACAGAAGAGTTATATAAAATGATGATCCATTGTACAAAAAAGGAGGAACTCTTTTGAAGAGGGCTCCTACTGAAAGCTGAGTTATTCTGAAAACTTGGAATGGAGTAATGCAGGAGAGACGTGTTCACTGGATATGTGAGATTCATCACAGTCGATTCTTTCAGTATGTTCTCTGTTTTGTCATTGTCATATTGTCTATCTCTTTCTTTATCGACTGAGTTAAAATTTGTTTGGAATTCATTTTATATGCTCCTTACACACAGTTGATAGGTGTTGTGTTCCGATGGTGACTAGTCAGAATTCACTCAAGATAAGTGCCTTGCATCTAGTTATTAGCCTCCAGTCTTTTTCCTCTAAAGTTGTAGTGAAAATTCATCCTTGTTAGATGCTTTCACTGTGATGGTCTTTTCCTTTTCTTTTCTGCTACTACATCATGATTATCGATTGTTGAAAGATAGACTTACTTTGCCTGATTTCCTTCAAGTAGAAAAATCACTGCCATTATCCCTTTTCTTTGGTTTTCACTTGACTCCATCGCCCAATAGGCCCTTTTCAAATCTGTGCAACCACCAAACTTATCAAAATATCTTGTCTTATAAAAAATCTGGCCTTCTTACTGTGCTTACTGGATATTCTTTGAGTAAAGAACCTTGCTTATTGAGAGAGCCCTATCTAAGTGTATTAGGTCAGAAACACACTCTAAAGCGGTTTATTGGCTTGCTGCAACCCAAGTCAAGGTTAGAACAACAAATAAATTTTTCATTTAAAATGTGCTAAGGCTTGGCTCTATTACAGCCTAGAGTCAACTCTTGCTACAACACATAGCACGAATTTGATCTAGTGTTAACCAGATACATCAATGATCCAATCAGTTGTGGATCAATCTCATCTGAATCATCATCATTCATTTTCTTCAAATCCATCACGGTGGTTTTGCATTCTTTCATACTTAACTTCTTTAATATTCTCATTGTATATTTTCCTTGACTCGGGAAAATCTCATCGATCTTCTGTCATACTTCTTGTCCAAGAAGTAGTGCATCATACTCATATCCTTCATCTCGAAATCAGAAGTCAAGGCTTCCTTGTATCCAATCAACAAGAATTTCTGAATAAGTTATCAAAAGAAGGTTCTCATCACTAATACTGTAATAATATAGGTTTGGATCAACAACACTCTTGCTGAAACCCAAACTCATCAAGAATCCATCCATCTAATATAGCTTCCAACTCATGGATGGTAGTACGGATGGGAGTGTATCGGCTTTACTGGATCAAGTGTCACATCATAGGCAACTCCCTATGTTTGTGAGAATCTTCTGACGATAAGTCTCGCTTTGTATTTTTCGATACTTCCATCAACTACATGTCTTTCTGCCTCTTGCAGAGTTTGTTAAGCCCAGACAGGCCTTTTATGGCCTACTGTAAAGTCCTTGGGAATATCAACTGTATCAATGGATATCTCCCTCTGGATCGCTAAAGAGGAAGAAGGTATTGTCTCTCTTTCTCCATTAGTTTGACTCCTTCTGAGTCAAGTGACTCCCTCTGAAGTCTAAAGGATAAGCATCTTCCTTTGTTGTTAACCTACCTCGAACAAGAAAACAAACGAAAGGAAACAAAACAAGAATGTCTCCTAGTGGAGATTCATGAGTACATCTCTAGAATCAAAACATTTTAAGGATTGTTGTCACAACTACAACACTTACTTGTAATGTAGCAACCTTAGAAATGTAGGTTATAAGCATGATAATTTAAAACAATCAAACCTGGAGTCTTCTCCTCCAGTGTGTTGTTCCTCTGAATGCACTGAGATCCCTCTGGATCCATGATTGCAGCAAGGCTTCCTTCCTCCTACAAGTACCCTCATGACAATGATGCAAATATTTTATATATATATATATACAAGTGCATACATGAGAGTGTACACCAATGGAGATTCTGCTTGAGAAAATGCCCTCATAATGATGCATTTTTCATGTTTGTTCATAACTCCCGAATATCAAGGTGTCTGGGTGTTATTCTTCAAAGACAAAATGGAGATCCTGCAACTATATGTTCCAGAACATCAACTCTAAAGGGTACTTCATCCTTCACTTACTCGGCCTTAGAGTTTTGCTGAGAATCACCTTCAATACAATATTTTGCCTCTGCTGCAACAATCTTCTTTATTGATTTTCAACGACCCTCAATCCCCTTTGTTTCTTTTTGCCTTAAACCACTCTTTGTTGCCTCAACAAAACCTTGTTTCCTCTATCATCTTAATGGAGCTAATCGGTCTTGTATATTCCTTCAATTCCACTCAGCAAACATCCCCAGGTACATACTCAATATTCTCACAATTGTTTCAATACTTGCTCCGTCAATAGCTTGCACAGTTTAGTCATATCTGTGCACACTCCTTGTTATTTCAGTCATTGTTGTAGAAACCTTCTTTTTCATTTTTATTTTCCTGTAGGTGTTATGTATTTTGTATGTTGTGCTTGACTGAACTTTTCTCAATCAGTTGTAGCAATTTTCTACAAGGAACTACTACTCACAAGATGTACTCAATATGGGTTATTGTATTATGTTATACAAGAGATATCATATCACTTTCATTATTTCAGAAGGTAGACCATTCTAGATCTATTGGTTGTACACCATCTTCATTAGCTAAAACAACAATAGCATTCTTCAATGAATTTCCTTCCTTTATCCATATATGGTCTTGGGAAGTACATTCTATGGTCCTCTTTAATTTTGTTGTTTACAAATTTACCATAAAATTGTTATAACATTTGCTTTTAATCCTCATAACTTACCCTTGTACATGAAGTCTACCTCATATTTGTTGCTTCAGAATATGCCTCAAGGTTTGCTTCAATTTTGACTCTTGGCCTACTCAGATTTGTGCCCTCAATGTTAGACCTATAACATGCTTAATATGGATGTCAAAAATATATAGACCTTGCCTAAGGTTACTCTAAAACTGCATAGGATAATAAGTCTAGAACATGCTGCAATAACTTTGTAATAGCCCTCATATTCACTTTGTAATTATGCTCTGAAGTGCTCTTTAACCATACCTGAATTGTCCTTGTTGTTGCCCACCTGTCAGCACTCAAGGGTGTTGTTCCATCCTTCAAACAAATGCTAGATACATGTAGTTTCTATAGAAATGCTCCATAGGCCTGTGGCCTTACCTCACCAACAATACAAGTCTTCTTCCTCAGTTGCCAAGCTTGTTTCCTTGTTGCAGTTGCCCTACAAGTTTAAGTTTGTTATTTTTAGGGTTTGTTGTTAGGCATTTTTCTGTGGCAGCCTTAGAATTTTTCCTTATGGTCCGGTCCTACCACAGGGATCTTCCTTTTGGGCTACGACTGTCTTAGAGGCTTGCGACCAGCCTCATTCTTTACCACAGAAAATTAAAAGGGGTTTTGGCCCTTCCCTTGAGCTGGCGGTGGGGTACCTTTACCACAGAATTTAATGTGCAGATAGTCATCTTCAGGACCTACTATGAAACCATGTTGAATTTTCAATGAGCTATGGCTCATGCATTCTCTTTAAATTTTATGTTTAACTTTTACTTGAACCATGACTATTGCAGTAAACCAAGATCTAAAGAAGAATAACCATGCACAAGAACACAAGAAGTAACCTAGGAAACCCTTCTCAACAAGGGAATAAAACCCAGCCAATCCTTTGCTATATTCTTCAAGAGAGACCTCCCACACCATCACCAAACCTAGCACACAAGAGGGTGTTGTAATTCTCATAATTTCAGACCACAACTTCTGAAATCATGAGATGACACAATGAGAAGTGTGTTTCCTCAATGAGGATTCACCTTTATTTATATAAGACTTGTCACATCAAATGATGTGTCTATTAGCACAATAGGGCCGACCTCAATAACTCAAAATATAATTAATAATTACTATATTAATTATCTTTTACAATATTTATTAATCACATTAAGGTGGGGCTGACCTGTACCCTTTACATTATAATTAGGGTTGCAGGTACATCTGACTCTTGAACAATATAGCAAGGGATCTTATACACCCACTAGTGCTCATCCACTAGGGGCACATCCATAGGGATGTCCATATCTCTAGCTCACTGCATTACACAGAAGAACCAATTCTTCACACGTTCATCTATGCTTGTCCACAAGCACGTCCACTCAACATATCTTCTTTCCCTATGTCTCACACAGGAGAATCATCTGGAGTTTCTCATCAACTATGTTGCTTAGAGGAGGCTAATACATCATCTTCATTTTTGTTCTCATGACGATGCACCCATCACTTTGAGATTTCACATGTTCACCTTGTGCTCAACCAAAGGCACATCTAACTCAACAGATCGCCTTTTCCCACTGGAGAATCATCTGGAGTTCTTCTCAACTCTCTGAATGGAGGAGGTCATCTCTACGTTCCAGTTCTGTCTTAGATAGGAACCACGTACCCTTCTTAGGGGCTTTCTCTCAGGTTTGTAATCTAGAGAAAGACTCACATAACTGCAATGATCCACTTCTCATAGGTTTGTAAGATGGAGAATGTCTCACATAGCTGCAATCATCAACAGACTTGGATCTTAGTTGGATCCACATCTACCCCATGCTCATCAACAATGTAGCCCAAGTATTGGACCATGTTCATGCCAAAGGAGCATTTTTCCAAGTTGGCATATAGCTTGTGTTGTTGCATAGTGCTCAAAACCTATTGAATAAGTTGCATGTGCTCCTCCCAAGTTCTATTAAAGATGAGGATGTCATATAGATATACCACCACAAAAGAGTTGGTGAAGGGTCTCAATACATCATCCATCAACCTCATGAAAGTGGTTGGTGCATTTTTTAAGTCAGAGGGCATGACCAACCATTCGAAGAGACCTTCTTTAGATTTGAAAGTTGTCTTCCATACATCAATCGGTTCAATGGGAACATGGTGGTAGCCAAGCTTTAGGTCAATCTTGTTGAAGAACTTTACCCCCTTGAGTTGGTCAAGAAGGTAATTAATTCGGAGAATTGGGTATCGGTTCTTGACTGTGATTTTGTTTAATGCTCTGTAATCAATGCAGAGATGCCAAGTCCCGTCTTTCTTCTGCACCAGTACAATCGAGCTTTCGCAAGGGGAGGAGTTTGGTCTGATGTGCCCCTTTTGAAGAAACTCTTGGATCTGACGCTTGATTTCGCCATTTTCCATCAGTGAGCAACGATAGACTGGTCCATTAGGTAGAGGTGCACTAGGGGTTAGATCAATTGGATGATTGACTTGGCAGTGTGTTGGTACCCCATTGGGTGAGGAGAAGATGTCGTTGTACTCTTCCACGATCTCGTCCACTTACTTCTGCTGCAAAATGAGGCTCTATGTAGAGTTCACGGATGTGGCGGTGACCTTCTACTTATTGTGAGCACAGATCTCAAAAAAGATGAACTTCTCGATCTGTGAAATGACCTTACTACATTGCTTAACAGAGATGAAAGAAATAGCGGTATGCGGCGCTACCTCTGGTATCTTGTACAATTGTCTACCCAAAGTAATAATAACACTGTGGGGTCTAGACTCATACATAGCATGTCGCTTCCACAAATATGGTTGTCCTAAAAGAACATCACAAACTTTAACGGGAGCAATATCACACAATACCTCGTCTTTGAAGGGTTTGATGTCATAGGGTAGACGACATTGTTGGCTGACGCGAAGATCTCTTCGTATGTCAAGCCAACCAATGGTGTAGGGTTGCGGGTGCAGTGTCATCGACAGGTCCAGCCGCTTGATGACCTCTGTTGAGATCAGGTTGAAGGTCATTGCCCTGGCGTGGTGACCAGGTGGTGGCAATGTCACCCACAAACACCTAACGAAAACGAGAAGGGTGGCTCGTGATGAGACCCCTTTCTCTCAACCATGCAACTGAGAGCCATTTCCCTGGTTTGGTGACCAGATGGTGACAATGTCATACCACTAGATATCCTTGAACGTGATAGGTCGGCTCGTGATGAGACCTCCTATAATTCAACTAACATTTTAAGCATTCTTTATTATATTGTGGATCCCCTTTATTCAAATACAAGTGTTTCATTGCTTTCTTGGGTGATCCTTAAGCGAAGCATATGGAAGGTTTAATAAGGCTTTTATCTTTTACCCAACTCCAACCCCTTTGGGCCTTTAGCCCCTTCTTCCCATAGAATGAGGGACAACCCCTTCTTGGGTCAATATACCCTAAAATTCCAATAGATAAGGAAATGGAGGGGAATAATGATGGAAAGTGGTAAGTATGGTCAATAACGGTACGATGGTTCATCAAGGGAGTTCCCAGTAGCAAACACATCCCCAAGGAAAACCACTTACTAGGGAAAAATGTCAACCACCAAGGTGAAGCAGGGAAAAAGGCATAATGTCCAAGCACATATCATGAAATCTAGAGTAATATAGATACAACATAATTAAATGGCTTGAATATTGAAATGATGCTCAACATAATACTGACTTGTACCTCATGGAGCAAGGCCCACTGCCTTCCGGAAGCCAACTGGTGTGGTGGATGCCATCTGCAAACTTGTGACCATTTGTGGTGGTGAGTGGGTTTTCCATTTGTACAAAGGGTATTGATGGTCATGTAGTCTCTCGGTACTCCATATCTGCAACTTGAGGGCCTCGAGACATCATCTCCTTAGTTATCCACAAAATGGGGATAACATTTGCTTGGGGACATGTGCTCGTCGTAGAGTGCATGAGAACTGCAACACCTTCTGGTAGACCTGTGCCTGCAAAGAAACATCAAACTTTCAAGAGCATGATGGCCTACTCATCCTTGTTCTCATATGATCATAATAAAAACTAGCTAAACTAGAAAAAGAAAATTTTGACTTTTTTTTCAAAAAATTATAAACTAAGCATCAAATCAATATGCAAGTAGAGAAGCTCGTAGGGGTTTGGTATAGTGGCCAGTGAACGTAATGTTAAGGTGTTTATGTTGTTATGCAGGTCACGATTTCAAACCTCAATTTATCTAGAGGCATTCTTGTGGGCTGTGCGATTCTCCCTAGGGGTTATAAGGTAGCCGACAGGATTCGACCCTGTGTCACGCAAGTACGATACTACCGCCATTGTCGATTCCCCTAGTCATAATATGTGTGTGTGTGTGTGTGTTTGTGTGTGTGTGTGTGTGTGTGTGTGTGTGTGTGTGTGTGTGTGTGTGTGTGTGTGTG
>SNQJ01S0061809.1:41706-56628 GCA_010110895.2 Picea sitchensis | reverse complement strand
CTTCTTTTTAACAAAAAAAAAGTATTTTTGTTTTTTAAATTACTGTTTTTCAGGGAAATTTTATTTGTTTTCATTTCTTTCTAGTTTTTCTTTGTTTTTCACAATTTTGTCACCAAGAGGATCAGGTGATGGAATCGACCATAATATTATGTGATAATCAAAGTGGTGTAAATATTTAAGAGAACCATGTGTTCCATGACGAGTTGAAACACATTGAGATCACGTACTACTACCTCTGTGATAAATTCCAGAAGGAAGAAGTGAAGCTCATGTACATCTCCATCGATGAGCATATAACAGATATTTTGATGAAGCCCTTGTCCAAACGAAAGTTTGTATACTTCAGGGACAATCTAGGACTCGTGGAGATTGATCCTATCGCTGAGAGGGAGTGTTGATGGATGAACATTGTCTCTGAGTTCACGGGTAGTGACCAGAGTGGAGAGAATGGTTCAGGTTTGTACCATGGACAGAAATTCTCTCTGAGTTCCCAGGTAGTGACCAAAGTGGAGAGAGTGGTCCAGGGCGAACATTCTTCCTAAGTTCACAAGTAGTGACCAAAGTGGGAAGAATGGTCCTTCTCCCTAAGTTCACAGTAGTGACTAAAGTGGGTAGAATGGTACATGGCAGGCACTCTTTCTGAGTTCACAGTAGTGACCAGAGTGGGAAGAGTGGTCCTTCTTTCTGAGTTCACAGTAGTGACCAGAGTGGGGAGATACAAGACAAACATTCTTCTTGTGTCACAGTTAGTGACTAGATTAAGAAGAATGGTTGTTGTAGTCCAGGAACACTCAGTTGAGTGTACAACACTTGATACCTACAACATCATGCCAAAATTACTCAGATAGAGTGTGCGTGAGATAGTTGATGTTGTATGATGTGCCATGTGTTACGACACTGACCAGTTTGTGGCAGTGGATGATGTTGATATTGATGTTTCGGCAAAGAAAAACTAGAAAGAAATGAAAAAAAATTAAAATTTCCCCTAAAAACAAAAATACAATTTTTTGTTAAAAAGAAGAGCAAAAAATCCCTTCAAACTTAAAAAAAGAAAAAAAAAAATTAGATAAAAAAACTGAAAAATAATCAAAATTCAATAAAATATTTAAAAAAAAACCATCTAAAATAAAAAAAAAATAACAAAAACACTAATATTACCTAAATTACAAATTTATTTAAATGTTTTTTTGATAATATGTTAATAATGTAAGAATGTTATAATATAACAATGTTATAATATAACATAACATTGTTATAATATAACATTGTTATGTTATATTATAACATTCTTACATTATTAACATATTATCAAAAAAATCATTAAAATAAATTTGTAGCTTAGGTAATATTAACATTTTTGTAAAAAAAAAAAATTAGATTTTTTTTTTAAACATTTTATTGAATTTTGATTATTTTTCTTTTTTTAAGTTTGAAGGGATTTTTTGCTCTTCTTTTTAACAAAAAAACGTATTTTTGTTTTTTAAATTACTGTTTTTCAGGGAATTTTTATTTATTTTTCCTTTCTTTCTAGTTTTTCTTTGTTTTTCACAATTTTGTCAGCGGGAGGATCCGGTGATGGAATCGACCATAATATTATGTGATAATCAAAGTGGTGTAAAGATTTAAGAGAACCATGTGTTCCATGACAAGTTGAAACACATTGAGATCACGTACTACTACATCTGTGATAAATTCCAGAAGGGAGAACTAAAGCTCATGTACATCTCCACCGATGAGCATATAACAAATATTTTGATGAAGCCCTTGTCCAAAAGAAAGTTTGTATATTTCAGGGACAAGTTGGGACTCGTGGAGATTGATCCTATCGCTGAGAGGGAGTGTTGATGGATGAACATTGTCTCTGAGTTCATAGGTAGTGACCAGAGTGGAGAGAATGGTCCAGGTTTGTACCATGGACGAAAATTCTCTATGAGTTCACAGGTAGTGACCAAAGTGGAGAGAGTGGTCCAGGACGAACATTCTTCCTAAGTTCACAATTAGTGACCAAAGTGAGAAGAATGGTCCTTCTCCCTAAGTTCATAGTAGTGACTAAAGTGGGTAGAATGGTACATGGTAGGCACTCTTCCTGAGTTCACAGCAGTGACCAGAGTGGGAAGAGTGGTCCTTCTTTCTGAGTTCACAGTAGTGACCAAAGTGGGGAGATACAAGACAAACATTCTTCTTGTGTCACAGTTAGTCACTAGATTAAGAAGAATGGTTGTTGTAGTCCAGGAACACTCAGTTGAGTGTACAACACTTGATACCTACAACATCATGCCAAAATTACTCAGATAGAGTGTGGGTCAGATAGTTGATGTTGTATGATGTGCCATGTGTTACGACACTGACCAAGTTGTGGTAGTTGATGTTGATGTTTCAGCATTGGGCAGGCATTCTCCTAGGATTGGTCATGGTTATTTGACCAGTGGTGAATGTCCCAAGCGTAGGCTTCAAAGCACAAAAGACTCGATGTATTGGTGTTCCTCCAGTGTGTGGAAACATCAGGAAGACATTCACCCAGATGGGTGTATATGTGGCAAATGTCTCGAGTAAGCATCAGGCGGACCTTCTCCCAGATTGGGTTGTAGACCAACTTAGATAGGATACATTTATCACAAATGTGTACTTGTGGTAAACAGGCCTAGTCATAGTCCTTCCTCGATCATGACAAGTAATAATATGGACTCAAGGTGCTTGAGGTGCTTTCCACGTGTCATTTAGCATCGAGCTAACATTCACTCACAGGGGTGTACCTGTGGCGAATGACCCTGGTGTGGTCTTTGTCCTAGTCATGGTAATTTGACAAGAAATAATAAAGACTCAAGATACTATATGCTATCGCATGCGGACCCAGAGGGAGCCTCATCTTAGAGAGAGCCAATTGGCTCAGTGGGAGAGTTGTAGATGGAGTTTTCCCTCGATTCATTTGGGAGAGAGACATCTCTCGAGACTAACAGACATGTGTCATGAGTCTAGGGAGAAGTTTGTATACTTCAGAGACAAGCATGGCATGATGAAGAATGGCTCCCTCGTTGAGAGAGAGTGTTGATGTCTAGACAACATTGAGAAGACATTCTCCCAGATCATATGGCAGGTTGTTGTTGATATTGCAAATGATGATAAATACCTCCCTACTTAAGAGGGAGTGATCATGTGACAACCAACTTGCAGATGATTTTGAATACCTTCCTAGTTAAGAGGGAGTGTTGAATTTTGTAACTATGGTCGGTCTTCATAATGTGAAAAGTAAAAAGTGAAAAGTTGTGTTTGTTGTGGAGGCCAGTGTAGTATAAATATATATAATAAATAAGTAGTTATTTATTATCCAAGGGACACATCCTTTCATGGATGGTCACCATATGTTCTATATATACAAAACACTCATCATTGTAATAACGCACCGATTGTATATCAACTTATAGAAAAATCAACAATAATCATATCCAAACAACTTGGTCACCCATTTTTGTTGCTTCCGGGATGAAATTCATTGTTCCATGAAGTACTTAAGGCTTTGATGATCCATTTTAATTTGGAAGCGTTGTCCCAATAAATAAGGGTGTCAGAGATCCACTACATACAAAATAGCCAACATTTCCTTTTCATAAATCGATTGGCCCAAATGTTGTTCCGACCATTGTTTGCTGGTGAAAGCCAAAGGTCGTCCATCTTGCATGAGGACTGACCCGATTCCTTTCTCAGATGCATCACATTCCAGATAAAAAGTTCTTGGTGAAGTCGGGTAGGAATAGTACAGGAGTAGTGCACATAACATTTTTCAATGCTTGAAAGGATTTGTCAGTTGCTGGAGTCCAACTTAAAGCATTATTTTTAATGAGATTTGTGAGAGGAGACACAATTTTTCCATATTTATGAACAAACTTGTGATAATATCCCGTTAAACCTAGAAAACCATGCATACTTTTAAGAGTTTTAAGATAAGGCCAATTATGCATAGCTTCAATTTTCTTGGGATCCACCCTTACACCATCCTTGCCAACAATATGACCTAGGTACTCAACTTCAGAGGTGCCAAAAGCACATTTAGACAATTTGAGGAAAAGTTGGTCCTTAGAGAGGAGATGGCGAACTTGATCTACATGGATGAGATGGACTAGCCAAGTTTTACTATAGATGAGAATATCATCAAAGAAAACTAACACAAAGTGACAAAGGAAATGACAAAAGACATGATTCATGAGGCTTTGAAAAGTGGATGGAGCATTACAGAGGTCGAAGGGCATGACCAAGAACTCACAGTGGCCCTCATGAGTGTGAAATGCAGCCTTGGGGATGTCTTCCTCTTTCATACGTTTCTGGTGGTAGCCTGAATGTAGGTCAAGTTTGGTAAAGTATTGAGCCCCACTAAGTTCATCCATAAGGTCATCTATGATAGGAGCGAGAAATTTGTCCTTGATGGTAAGTTTGTTGAGGGCACGAAAATTAGGACACATGCATCAAGTGTCTTCCTTCTTGAGGACCATGACAACATGGGAAGAATAGGGGCTAGTACTAGGACGGATAACACCCACTTATAACAATTCTTGGACAATTTTCTCAATTTCATTTTTTTTAGAAAAGGGTTGACGATAAGGGCGAACATTGGGAGGAATATTGGCCATGATTAAAGGAATCGAAAGGTCATGGTCTCCACAGGAGCGGGGAAAGCTCTGGGGATTTTGGAAAATAGTGGGATGGCAAGAAAGGATCGCTTGAAGGTCGGGGTGTATTGGGGGTGTCTCAACTTCTTGAATGGAATGGAGTTGGGCCATGATGTGAGAATGACCTTTCTTGAGTAACTTTTCCATGTGATGGGAACTAGTGATCTCTGGAGACCCTCTTGTAATGCCTTGGAATTTATATTGTTCTCCTTCTTGTTGGAATTGCATTGTTAATTCCTTAAAATCCATGGTGATGGGGTCAAGAGTGTGTAATCATTAAACACCAAGCACAATGTCACAACCACCCATGTCAATAGCAAACATGTGAGATTTTAGGTTATATTAACCAATTTGTAGGCGCACATTTTCACAATGCCCCCCACATTTCATGGAACCACCATTGGCAATCAAGATTTGAAAATTGTTGACAATACGAATATAGCAATTGAATTCTTGAGAAAGGCGACAATGAATGGAATTATGAGTGTTGCCACTGTCAACTAGGATAATGAATTTCCTTTGCTTAATGTATCCAATCAATTTGAGGCTTTGGGGAGCGGAAAAGCCAGTGAGAGAATTTAGGGAAATCGGTGGTTCAACTTCATGAGGATCAAGGGGCAGTGTAGGATCATCGGTTTTACGTAGCTTTGATTCAGGTGAAACCTCAGCCTCTTCATTAGAAACATCTTCTGAAATGGCCATAATTTTTTTTTGTTCTTTACACTTGTGCCCGAGAAAGAATTTATCATCACAATTGTAGCAAAGATCCTTGAGTTGGCGTTAAGCAATGTATGCCCGTGTTAATTTTTGAACCTTGAGAGGAGGGACCTGAGGAGCAGGGGTAGTGGGTTTTGGGCGGGGAACAAAACTAGGTTTTCTACTCTGGGCCAAGATGACCTGTTGTGCCTCCTTGGCATGTTTAGTTACTTCCAACCAAGTCCAAGGGTGAGCCATGATGATCTAAGCTCGGATTTCATCCTTGAGGCCACTGATAAAGAATTCCTGGAAGAAAGCATCTGTTATGCCCTCTGTGCGGAAAGCCAAGTGCTCAAAGGCAACAATAAATCTTCCATTGTTCCAGACTGTTTCAACTTGGTCAGACGTCCTAAATGGTGGGTGTCTGTGTCAAAGCGTTCATACATCTCTGCAACAAATTGTGACCAAGCAACATACCCTTGGCGTGCATTTCGACGCCATTGCCACCATTTCCATCATTCCGAATCCGAATAGAGAATTCCATAATGAAGCTTGGTTAACTCATTAGTAATACCATGTAGGGAGAAATAATGTTCCATCTGAGTAACCAAGGCTTGTCGATTCGAGCCATCGAATTTGTTTACCTTGATTCTGGGAAGATGGGGGTCACGAGGTAGAGAGTTGGAATGAGAGTGTAGAGGTTGGTTGGATCCAACACCTTCAGTATAGAGAGGTGGGTCAAAGAAAGGACCCTGCAATTTGTTTATGAATTGGTGTAGAGTGAAATGGACTTCAACAATTTGGCTACCAAGTTGTTCTTGGATAAGGTCCATTTTTGCATGAATGGTCAGAATGTCCTTATTTACTTGGGCATGAAGGGAAGTAAGGAGAGTACTCAGTTTTTGATTGGTTTCTTCTTGGCAGGTGGGAGCCATGAGGGTATGAGGGGTGGGTCCTAGGACAAAAAAGCAGACAAGTGATATATACCACTATGATCAAGGCAACGAGACGAGACCAATGGGATAAGTGGGGAATAATGGTGTCGGGAAGGGTATGGGTCCACGGGGTGACAAAAAGAAGGTAAACAAGATAGGTATCACAATGATTAGTTGAAACGCCCAAATTCTTGACAAGAAATAATGTGTAGTAATTTCACAACCATAATGCAGGAGACCAGGTTGCACGACGATATATCTTGTATGTTCCTTTCTATTTCTATCCCAAAGATTAGGTTTTTCAGGGTTCCTACAGACAAGGGTTTTCCATGTGCTATAGCTCTCTGATATACGTGTGAGGTCGAACATTAGTACTCAACCCAATATCTCAAGGCACCAACTAAGAAGGCAAGTTCGTACCCTTAGTCGTACTACCCAATTTCCCAGGTACTAGAGGGTATCTTCCTGAGTGTTGTTTTCGGTGGCACTATAGCAGTCAAGCGACTGATCGGTTGATCTAGGGATGGTTTCAGGATACCTAGGGGGCTTTCGATGTACCAGAAATACGTGGGAGAGAAAGTTTGTATACATGTGTTGTCTAATGCGCTACCACTCGAAGGGGTACCAACAGGGGTTACAAGGGTGTTAAACAACGTGAGCTTAAAAACCTCTTGTATTTCATATGTGTGTGCTTTATTGGTCACGGATTTATGTGTTGAACGACAAATCATTGTAGTTTAAAGACGTTGGAACACGTCTCTACCCTGAAAAAAATTAACCCACAATTCCTACCAAGGAAAGTACTCTAATACCATTGGTAAGGTACTTGATACAATATAATATGCAAAAACAAGAACATTCAACAAATATCAATGCACCAACAAAATATGAGAAGAGAAACACCATAAATAATACCTTTATTCAAAGAAAACAATGTTCAGTTTCCTCTTTGAGGGGGCAACCTCAAGCAGAGCAAAGTTCTATTACAACAATTCTCAAGACAAGATTTCTCATGCCTCATACTCTTATTTATACTAATTCTATCTTACAAAGAACATTCTAGAGGAAGATCTTTCTAGAAGCGAAAGATTTTATTAGGTCTTCTTACATTGATTTGTTCACATTTATTAAATAGGCCTTACTAACTAATGTTGTCCTTTATTACCTGGAAAATATATTTAGGCCTTATTAACTAGTGTCAACCTTTATTACATGGAAAATATATTATTCTATCTACGTGAGGGGTTAGGTCCCTAACATTAAAAAAAATAAAAATCGAACCCAAGGATTAGCAACAGAGGCAGTTTTTGGGTTGCCCACCCAATGATTCAAAGAAAACGTCACCAATCAACCTCATGACACAACAATGTCGTCCCATATCACCAACACGTATTGCCTGGTACATGCCGATTTCCTCCCCTGAGTTTATTAATATCCCATCTTGGGTGATTATGGTCATTCGATGTACGATTTATGGTCATCCCTTCACACCTCGGCTCCCACACAACACCATCATGCAGATGCTTAGGCGGATTGATGAACCACTCCATCTTGCCATGGATTTTAGCTCTTGTTTGGATGTCGAGACTTACAAAATTTCTTTGCACACCCGTGCCTTGCATTTCTCTCGTTGGGTTGAAGATATTGAAGCCTCAATTGTTAGCAGCATGTTAGGGAGTGCAACGTGGGGTCGTGGCTCTAAGCAATGTCATTGCGGGCCTGTGAGGTTAGGGAATTAAAGACATATATGGAAACTCATAAATGTGAGCTGCAAATTAAAAAAACTAGGATTTCCCAACTTGAGACCAAGCTTGAGGAGAAGACCCAGAAACATGATACAAAGACTTGCATTATTCTTAGGACCGTGAACAAGAAGACCAGGGAAATTCGGTCCCTCCACCAAGGAAACCAAGAAAATCACTAGAATTGGTTGCAGAACCAGACAAATATGCAATTCCTTGCTTCTTGTAAAGGTTCTGTGGCACAATAAGTGGACCAACAAATTCAAGCGACACTGAGCAAGCAATGGAAACTAAACATGCTTGGATAGTGGACACCACCCTCAAATTACAATAATCAGGTTTTTATGTTTTGTAAACTCATTTTTTTGTTATACTCGTATGTATGAATCTATACCCGGCGAAGAGATACTCTATCATATGCTCATATAGTAGATTTTGTATGGCCAGATCAAGAACTCTCTATTGTTAGACAATTGGCCTATCTTTTTGAACTCTATGTATCTATATGTTGATTCAGCCCCTGCTGCAACGCTCTTTTTGAATACAAATTAACCGTTCTTGTTAAAAGAAAATCATATAAAACAATTTTACAAACTTGATTGTTAGAGCTCTATCAAAAAGGAAACCAGAGTTCTAATGTATGTCTATATCAAAATTATAATGTCAGAGATAGTCACGACTAGGCCATTATATTCAACAAATTGTTTAAAGACTACCTGAAAACTAGAAAACCAAAGAGACTATACTCAAAAGAGAATAGGAATATCAATATTTCTACGTTTTCTAACGTTGGGGTGACCTAGAAGGCCTTGCAATACCTGGGGTCATTTTCTTCTTTGCCTCATCCTCAACCTCTTCCTCATCAATGGTAATCAAGTTGGCATTGGTACTTTGAAATCCTGAGCTACCCATCACATCCACTAGTTCATCATTGTCATCTAGATCCCAATCCTTCACTTTAAAGCTAATCCCGAAGGCCACTCTACATAACACTATGAACTTTGCTTCAAATCTTCTAATTATGTACATGGTCTATAATACCCCAGGTTTTTGAGCCCCATATTAAATAATGTATTTTGTTAATCTATGAAAGGACAGAGTGCCCAAACAATTTAAAGAGGCTAGTGTGCCTAGGAATGTAATGTTTTGATCATTATTAATAATAAATACATAATTGGTTGCTAGACAAACAAGGACAAGAGTTATGGAGGGCTATGATTCCACAAGAGAGGAGGCTTGAGGGTCTAAGTATTTATTTTATATTTTATTTACCCATTTTTGTTTTAATGGAGAATAGCAGTTACATGATCTTCATGGGGGGAAGGCCAAGTGGTTCCTTGATTCCAAGAAATACGTAAACCCATCTTTGGTCTATTTTGGTGGTTGCTTCTTCCTCACTCATTCACTCACTCACACAATTGTCCATTGTTCACACCTTTCATTATGTTCTCTCTCCACTCATTCATGTACCCACTCGTCTTTCCTCATTCGTGTTTGGCTTGGGAAAGGAAAATGAATTGTTGGAGAGGAGCCATGGTTTTGTTGGTTGTAAATATTGTTGGTGTATTCCAACCATGAATTAAGCACTACATGTCTGAGATGCTTTGGCCTGTGTTCAGTTTTTCTCATAGTTGTAAATCCTGAGAGTCCCAGCATGGAGATTCTTGACTAGATGCACTAGAGCCCTAGAAGCAGATGGACAACTTGAGGGACTACATGGCAGAGAAGGGGGTCCATTCTCTTGGGTTGTGCAGGCTGGGTAGAAGAGAGCTGGTGTACTTTGGATTGTTGTGAGTGTTGAAAAGACTGTGAGATCTTGAGTGTTGACTAGTTTGGGAATCTGAATGACATTGTGGAACCTTCCTTGTGGATTCATAGCCTTGGCTCAGGGTGACATTGTTGTTGAGACTTGGAACAACAGTTTCTATGGTTCGGTGGAACGTCCTTGGTTTGCAACTAGTTGGTGATTCGTTTCATTAAAGATAAGTTCTCTCTGTTATGGTTTCATTTACATGTATATTTATTTTTGTTGTGTATTTATTTATCTATGAAATTTGTATCCATAATATGCATGCTTGCTGGTTATTATTGTGCATGACATATAGTTCATTTCTTTATGTTGTAGCATGAATCTTTAACTCTGCATGTGAATATTTCATGCATCTTTATTAATTAAAAATTTGATCAGAATTAGAAGTTAGTCCAAAGGGGCTTGAAGTGGCGTGCCCAACCTGTGGGTGGCTGGGTACGCTACAAATTGGTATCAGAGCTTCAGGTTGAAACACCAGACTGGTATGGGCCGAAACTAATGGATAGGGTATTATGGTTAAGAATGGATATTTTCTTGCGATCTTAAAGCTCAGGAGAGATAGTGTTGCAGAGATCGTGCAGATAGAGATCCTTTGAAAAGGATCATAGAATTGTGATCATTCCTTTTTTATTTCGAAAGTGATCACCACCATAGAATCAAGGAGTTATGGATCGTTAGATCGGAAGGCAGGTGAATGAGGACCATCATATAAAGGTGAAAATAGAGGCTGGGAGAGATTAAGTCATAACCGTCAGATCGAACTTGTTGATCGTCAGTCATTGATCGAACTTCGTTGCTTCGACGATTTTTGGGAGATAGGGAAGAAGCATGAAAAAGGCCAAAGTCACGAAGTCCCGCCGGTCATCCGATCTGATAGGAGGCTCAAGTGAAATCTCGGTCATTAGTCAAGGTCCTCTAACGTTGACCACTTTTGGAAGTTTAACTTTGGGGGAATCGAACCCTATTAGAATTACTATAACCTTGAGTCTCGGAGCATTGAACTCTCGAAGTCCCATCGACCGTTAGATCGAGGGAAGGAATTCAGAAGTAATGTTGACCATTGGATCTAGCAATGGTAGAAAGACAATGAAGTTTCAGAACTTTGGAACTTTGCCACTCCAACGATTACTGGAGAACAGTCGAAGCCCCGAAGTGTTGAAGCCCCGAAGTGTCGAAACCACAAAAGTGGTCGTCGTGAAATCATGCAGGTCGTCAGATCTGGGGCAGAGAATGTGGATCGTCCATTTCATGGATGACGCATCATAGGCCACGTGGCAGGTGTGCCATGTGGGGACATGTGTCACCTAGATCAGTACCTTTTGAACCCTAACCTACTCATTTTTTAGTGACACGTGGCATAGATGCCATGGGTCCACGTCACCATAGGTGACATCAACATGCCATGTCATCTTCGGGAGTATGGCCTCCAAGGGTGTCCAACTTCTCTACCAGTGAAAGTGTCGAAGAACGAAGTCGTGAATTCACGCAGACCATCGATCTAAGATCCCTTTGGGAACTTTCCCAACCGTTATATCAAGCACTGGAAGGATGATGTCAACACTTTGGTAGTTATCACTCTGGGGGAGTTGAACAATGCAGGAATTGAAATGTCCCAAAGTACTGAATTGATTAAGGTCGTCCATCTCAACATTCGATTAAGTCGCAACCGTTGATCTCGTTGAAGCCTTCAGATGGGACGGGACCATCCATTCAACATGAGATTAAATCTCGATTGTCCGATATGCTAGTAGAGTTATTGAAAGGGCTTCGACAAAGTTTAACTATGGGAGAATCAGAAGATTGAAAAAGTAGAATAGTCGAAGGCCGAAGTCCGGAGAACTTGGTCCCAGCGTCGGTCTCATGAAAAGGTAAAAGGGGTCAATTAGAAGCGAAAAAGGATCTAGAAGTAACTAATCCCTCGGACATTGTGTTCGAGCAAGCTCATGTGTAGACGAATATAGAGGAAGGCACTAAAGAGTGAATAAGACTGTGGTTTCGAGCCATGGTCACATGGAAAGTGGTTTGAAGGAAGTGCTTGTGCAGAATTCGAATTTTGTACCAGTTAAAGGAGTTATGGAAGATTTCGACAAGATCCTGTTGCAAAGCAAACAAAAAGGAGATGAAAGTGATTTTTTTTCGGGAAGCCATGACTTTCAACTCAGATATCGAAGTGGGGAGATATTATAGTCATNGAATTTTGTACCAGTTAAAGGAGTTATGGAAGATTTCGACAAGATCCTGTTGCAAAGCAAACAAAAAGGAGATGAAAGTGATTTTTTTTCGGGAAGCCATGACTTTCAACTCAGATATCGAAGTGGGGAGATATTATAGTCATTGGAAAGATGATTCAAAGGAGGATAACATGGAATTATCATAATATGGAGAATGATAATATAGTCTTCATGAGTTGAGAAGAAAAAGGGCTTGTAGCATTGTTTGGCAAACTTTTTATAATATGCATAATTCTAACAAAATGGTTGCTTGCACATTTTGCAGAATTAGGGGGTGTAAACATATTAAATCAGACTTCATATTCAAGAAATGGAAGAAGGAGAAGGAGTTTCCAGCCATGATAAAGAGGCCAAAGGTCAAAATAACAGTGTTGGTAATGCAAAGACAGAATCCAACGGACACCGGGCCAGAGAGGAGAAAGAAACATGGATAGAGATTGTGGAGAAGCCTGAAAATAGAAGTTCAAAGTTACAAAGTAGACAATGAGAGATCGATAAGAGAACAAAATCAGATAAATGCTTAAGTGATGCAAAGGTAAACAAAGAATGGATCAAACTCAAAACAGGAGGAAGAGGGAAGATGTCATGTAAGAAGAGATGATCGCAGAAGAACTAGTTATTCAAGAAGTGCTAGCAGAACTCAAAGACATCACTCACCTCCCTACTCAGCAAGGAAACTTTATGCATCTGAAGATTCCATAAGTAGTATTGAGGTGTCTTGTGTTAGGCACCAAAGAAGAAGACATGAATTGGATAGTTTGCAAGGAGAGTCGAGGAAGATTAAGACAACATCTTTTGATGGTGAAATAAAAAGGGAAGATGATGTTGAGGCATGGTTGCTTGGACTTGTTGAGTTCATTTCCCGCTTCCAAAAATTCCCTCCCATTTTCTATTTTCACGAACTCTTCTCTCCCTATTTTTTCCCTCTTCTACACTTACCTGTTTTTTCCCCTTTTTATTTTCCTCTTAGTATCCCTTTTTGGTCCTACACTTAGTTTAATTTTAGATCGTGGGTTCTCGGGTTGGCGGACTTACGACTTCTCATATCCATCTATAACTTCACATCACAAGTCCGACCAGTTGTCGTGTTGTCCCATACTTATCCAATTCTACGATCACGAGTTCTCGAGTTGGCAGATTCGAACTTTCATGCTCCTGTGTTTTGTGATATACACATCACACCGAAAGGTTCCACGATCTACATTTCGATCCCCATACTTCCTGAAATTTCAAAAGTTGCATTACGCCTACACAAGTTTGTTCGACCATCGTGCCATTCCATACTTATCCAATTTCGCACCTTATACCTTCACTGGTTCGCGGATTCCCAGGTTCACAAAAAATCTTAAATCACATTTTGCTCTCGTTTGTCCCCGCCACCCTCTCGCCCTTCCTAATGCACATTTACTATGATTTTAATACTAATAACTTACCATACATGTTCGAAAGGATGGTCATTAATAAGCGAAAGGCTCGAGGAGATCTCCTATCAAAACACATTAAAACAAGATTTACAGAGGATTATATCATCCCCCTCCAACATTCATTCCTAACATAATTTGGAGCAAGGGAATGTTCTCGTCGACTTATGGCAACAACTTTACAACAGTTCTAGGGAGATACACTAAATATTTTCGGGCGTGAGGATCAATTTTTTAAGAGGTTCAGAGCATATTCCTACTACTCATCCCCTTCTACCCAGAAGGAAGTAATCTGGACGTCTGGAATTGCATGTGCAGGTTGTGTCCCGGAAATCTTTGACTGTAAGGAGTTCGTCACCCGGTGTGCCAAGAGATATATTTCAAGCCAGTGGATCATTTAGTTATGGGACCATTCCCCTGTCTCTCTATTGCCTCAGGTATTCCGTAAAATGTTGACACTTCCCGAGCCAACTCTCGTATTCAAGGGCGAATATTGCAGGGAGTTCTTAAAGAAGCATGACAATGGACTGGACCTCTTACCTGAATTCTTAGAGAACCCAACGACCATCCCCGAGGACATCACAAGATTGTATGTTGGCTCTTTTAAAAATCCCTTCCGGGAAATTGCATGGTTTTTTACAAGGATAACAGGACAAGAAACTACAACCAACATCTCCCAAATGATTCTTTACATTCTATATTTTACGGTCAAAGAACGAGCCATCTTCAATTGAGGTAAGTTGATTTCCATTGAAATCTCTTCCCAATTGTCGCAATACAAGAAGGAGAAGAAATTATTTATGTCATCTTATTTGGTTTTCGCGATAGCGCATTGTAGCCAGTTCCCGAGATTATTTGTGTGTAAGAAGGTAAACTGTGAATTCGACCCAGTAACCTTGTGGTATCAAACATTGTGGTGGCACAAGGCCTCCAAACATTTTTATGACGTTTGTAATGATTTTGTCTCAATTTTTAAAGGTTTGTTGTTCGGAAAGGATGCTCCCCGGATGTCTGACCAGGCGAGGAAGTTCTTGGATAGGAAGGGGACACTATAACAAATGGAGAATTATAATGTTACAAGGATTTTTGGGTCCAAGGAAAATCCTTCCTTCCTTCTGTGCCACATATCTGACAAAATGTTTGTTGCTGAAATAACAAGGCACTACAACTATTGGTTGCATTTTTTCCATGCAAAGAGAAAAAAACAATTCTTACCTCTGCCTTGTGTTAGCACTCTTTAATTTTCCCAAGGTTGTGGAGGCAGTCACAAAGGCAACATCAAAACCACTTCGAGTCTTGGATATATCCCTCCAAGACTCAGAGAGGGATCTCTCTGTCTGATATAACTTTGTTTGAAGAGAATATTAGGCTAGCTATGCAGAACATGGGTTTGTTTATGGATTTTGAATTGGTTTGGTTAAGGCAT
>SNQJ01S0061809.1:9056-30419 GCA_010110895.2 Picea sitchensis | reverse complement strand
CAGTTATGTCCCCTTCCCCAGTGAACTTGGGCATATACTTCAAGTAATCTCCAGCAGGGAGAGGATTCATAGGATGGGGTAGGATTAAGGGAGCATATCTGGCAGCGACTATGGCGTCCATTCTATTTAGAAGGGGATTAGCATCAGCCATAGGAATATTATATGGAGGAGAACTCATAGGAGAAGGAGTTCGCGAAGGGGCTACTGGAAATGAGTCTTGAAGTGGAATGGGAAACATAAGGGGATTCAAGGAGAAGGCTAACGAGTTTAAGTCAACAGGTGCTCCTCTTTGTGCAGGAGTGGTAACAGTAACAAGAGGAGGAGTGGTAAAGATAGGAGAGGGGAAATCTTCTTTGGTGCTGGGTCTACGCTAAGGTACAGCTTCAAAGGAGAGGGGAGTGGCAAGGATTTCTCCCTCCAATCCCAGACTAGGAGGGGAAAACTCAGCAGGAACACTCCCGAAGTTCAGGAAACGAGAAACCTCGGAAGGGGGTCTATTAAGAAACTGAGGAGGAGAAAATGGAGTTCCTACAGAAGGGGATGGCAGAATACTTGATTCGACGATGGAAGCTTCTTCTTCAGAGGCCTTTCCTTTCCTGAGGACCACCTCTAGATCAGTTTCAGATGTAGCTAGAGGCAGCTGTGGATGAGACCGCGTGTGTATGCCTTTGAAAGCCACAATTAATACAGCAGGTTCGCCACGGTGGAGTCGTCACAATGGAGTCGCAAGGTTCACAATAGCAATATTCAAAGGCTCTGATACCCGATGCACCTTCAGAATCAAAGGCTCAATGTCGTTCAAATCTGGGGAAAATTTTCAACTTCGTCCCCGACAACGACGCCATAAATGTTAGCGTCAGATGTCACCCCTGGATTGCAGCAGGAGCAGAGCCCAACGCCCATCAGTTTATGTCACGATTTGTTTGTAAAAGGGGTGATCGAATGGAACTTAACTCAAAACGATGTGGTTCTAATTCCGAAACTAGGCCAGGCATGCATAGGCAAGTGAGATCTTAGACAAACTTCAGACAATAAGTTGTATTAAGGGTGAGTAGGGGGAAGACTTGTATCAGAGAGATGCAAGGTCTGTCGTAAACGTCGGGTTTCTAATAGACTGTAGTCGAAGGCATCTAAACGCAAGATATTCTTACATTCAAACGCAAAACACCAGAGAATGCAACAATGCAACAATAAATCCTTTATCATAACACAATTGTAACAATTTGCACGAATCAGTCGTTCATGAACTCTCTCGGTATGAGATGAAAACTAGATGGGATGAGAAGACTGTCTGTCATTAAACAAGAAATCTTACATTCAGATGCAAAACCAGAGAACTAGAATGTCTATTAAAACTTTATAATCGAGAGCTTCGCTCTACCATCGATGGATTACAAAATACAAAGACTGAGTCTATATACTCGGAAAATTCGCCTAACAGCGGCGTGCTGAGTCATCCAAGGCTTGGTGTCCTTTCAACCGAATTTGGACAAATATCCTTCGTCGGACACCATATTAACTGCGCATGGCTCTTGTAAGGGGAGTAGTTGAGCCATTAAGAGCCAAGTTAGCGTGCGCAGACCTACTCTGGCTAGTCGAGGACTGGGCATGGCCTCTTTTGAAAAATTGGTACACGGGATCCTCTCGAGCAGACCGCTGGCCAGACTCTCCATACCTTGCACTTAATGCATGAAGAGAGGTTTCAACCACTCTTTCTCACCTTCATTTACTTCAAGCGAAAACCAGGCTTGAGGTCGGATCAAATGGCACCCAGAGAACGCGATGAACCTTTCGGCGACCGGACCCAACGCCTTTGGCCCCCTTTACACAGCTCTTTTATTTCCCAGGTGACCACGGGCTGTGACCCTGGGTTTATTCTTGAAGACGCTCTTCGACATTCGCGAATAGGAAGGGCCTAATCCTTGTCTATCATAGTCGCGATGAGAGAAACACCGAGATGGCTCAATTGGGCGCCACGCGTCCTTCTCAACTCTGACAGTCCTAAACCCACTCGGTGATGCTGTGGGCCCGAGTTTTGGACACTCTCGTCGCTTTGCACATCGGGGATACGAGGGAGCTTCTTCTTGCGCTTCGAAATCACGATGGGCGAAAAGGCGGGGAGCCTAATCGCGCACCAGGTGTCCCCTTTAGATGGATGGCTGAGACTGCTCCTCGATACTGTGGGCCTAACTTTGGGTGCTTTCGGAGCTTCGGGGTTCGGGGTTTCGAGATGTACAACGACATAAAACCTTCGCCCTTTGAACTCGTGACTGCCAAAAAGCCGACGTGACTAGATCTCGCGCCACGCCTCCTTTGGGATGGACGACTGCCATTCATTCCTGCACATAATATGGGCGCTATCCATTGCACTAATCTCGACGCAACTCCTCTAATCGTGATTTCCGCCATTCGTCGATCTTCTTTTATGGATGAATCTAGACCGTTGAAAATATAATTTCGCTCGCTTACTCGCTTGGAAGCTTGAAACGCGATTTTTCCGTGCTGCGCTCGAGCGCTTCTCCTGCGACTGGAAGACTTGAAAACTCTTGTGCCCAGGACAAGAAATGTTACTAACATTAAACATGTAGTGCTAGCTAATTTTGTTATAGGATTTTGCTAGGTCAAGTTGTATTATCATCCCCCCTCTCCTCTGGATTTTCAGGGTGTGGATTAGCTCATGGGCATGGATGATGTTGTCCATGATTTGTCATCCTTCCACGAAGCCCGCCTATTCTTGTTAAATCAGTGTGGGTAGGAGGAGTTTCAGTCTATTGGCTATGAATTTGGAAATTATCTTGTAAACCACATTGCATAAAGCTATGGGTCTGTACCGATCACGGGTCCTTGCTTCATTTTCTTTGGGGATTAGAGTAATCATTGTGGCATTTAGCGCTTTTAGGATGGAGACCAACCATCTAGAGTCCTCCACCACCCTATAAACATCATGTTTGACCACTTCCCAACATGCTTTGAATAATTCCATTGTGAAACCATATGGACCTGGGGCTTTCCCGTTGGGCATCTCCTGGATCACTTGATCAATTTCCTCCTTAGCGATGGGTTTATTTAGGTTGTTATTTTGTTCTTCGATGACTAGACGGGGGATGTGCTGAGTTATCCTTTGGGTTGCCTCCGATCGATCTTTGTTGGGTTCCTGGTCTATCCCTTGGAAGTGACTTACAAGAGTATCTTCAATCTCCTTGTGGGATTCTCTCTCGATCCCATCCCGATCCTTAATTTTCAGGATTTTGTTGTGGGCTCTTCTGGCAATGGTTGTTCTATGAAAAAACTTGGTGTTATTCTCTGCTTCCTTTAGCCATCTGATTCGGGACTTTTGGCGCCACATAATTTCTTCCTGTTGTCATCTTGCTTCCCATTCCTAGGTCATTTGGATATCTTCCTTTTTTCGATCCTCTGTATAGCCCTCTACTATGCATATTTCCTGGAGTTTTCTCATTTTGTCATCAATATTTTTTTTCTCTTGGTTTATGTTTCCAAATATTTCCTTGTTCCACTCTTTGAGCTTATATTTGATGTACTTTAGCTTCTTTTAGAGTTTGAACATCCTTGTCCCTTGCTCCAGTTGTTCCTCCCACCACCACTGGTTGATGTTTTCCTTGAAGGTGGGGTGTTCGATCCAGAATTTCTCAAATCTGAAGGGTCTATTCTCCGGGGAGGTTTGGAAGTCTGCTTCCAGTTGGACTGGCTAGTGATCGGAACCCCCCAGGGAAGGATGCTGCAGTCTAAGGTTAACCCTTGCATAATGATGGACTCCGACACCAAGAATCTATCTTGTTTTGTCGCTACCTAATGTTGATTTATCCGTTTATTGTTCCACGTGAACTGTCCATTATTGGTTCTGATGTCCATCATCTTTGTTGTGTCTATGAACGTTGAGAGATCTTCCGCATCTCTATCCAGTCTCCCGTTGCCTCCTTTTTTCTCCGCAAGTGATGTGATGATGTTGAAGTCCCCTGCCAGGATCCAGATGTGGTTGTTGGAGCGGGCTTTTAGGTCTTCTAGTTCTAGAAGCATTCTTTTCTTTTCCTCTAACATCTGGGGTCCATACACATTAGTGCACATAATCATCTATGTGTTACCAATGATTTGAATGTTAACCGAAAGTGTGTGCCTGGTAGCTTTAACTGCTATTAGGTTCATCACTTGTGGGTTCCAGAAGGTGAGAATACCTCCTGCCATCTTCTATCCTTGGAAAACCAACATCTTGTACTTGCTCCATTGTTTTTTGTTCATTGTTTCCATTCTGTCTATAGTGCATTTTGTCTCTTGCATGAAACAAAGGTCTGGTTGTTCCTTCCTAAGTCTATTTTTAATAATTCTCTGCTTTCGTGGGTTGTTTAGGCCTCTTATATTCCATGTTATAATCTTCATTTAAACATGTGGGGGGGAGTTGGGAAAGAGATTTTTGATCTTACCTGATTTTATTAGCAGAGCTCCTAGTTCCTGTAGGGCTACGCTGTTTGATTTCCTGCCGTTTTTCCTTCTCATCTGCTTGGGTGAGATTTGTGGTTGTCCCTCGCCTGCTTTGATTCCTAGGTGTCCTATCTCCCCGTGTGTGCGTTTGAGCCCTCTGGATTTGGATTCCTCCCTTAGGAGAAACAAGTATTGGATGATGTCTAGTTGCTCCACTGGTACGTTGTCTACGCCCTGCCTTTTCCATTGCTCCAATATGTTTGGGAGATCTATCCCTTCCCTTTCTACAATTTCTCTGAGATCAAGATCTTCCATTCCTACCTTTATTGGAGTCATTTCCACGTCTTCATCTACCTCCTACATGGGGGTGTTGGCATCTCTGGTTTCTCCGTCCATAGGAGTTGTGCTACCCCCCTGTTCCATCTTATTTCTTAGGCTATCTATGTACTCATTTGTTGCTTGTTCCTTGGCTTCTTTAGATTTTGCCTTTTCCTTTCCTCCTCCTTCTCCTTTGTTGGGCTTGTCTCGTCCTACTGTTCTATTCCTGGCCTCTTGATTGCTCCCTGTTGAGGTTTTACTTTGTTTCTTGTTAGCTTTGTTTCTGTGGTTCGCTTTATAAACCCATCCTCATCCTGCTGTAGTTTGGTGTTTTCCGCTTTTTGTTTTTTTAATGAGAGGACATTCTCTGAATAGGTGTCCATGTTCGTGACATCTTCTGCATCTGAAGGGGATCTGCTTGTAGTAAATGTTTTGTATCCATTCCTCATCCCTGAATTCCAGGCTTATGGCTTCTGGGAGTGCCCCCGACACATCCATCTCTATGCAGATTCTTGTATAGGATGTATATCTCCCTTTTAGGGTTGCTTTTGATGTCTTCACATTTTCCCAGTTTGTTCCCTATTGCTTCGAAGGTGGAAGGTAGCCAGTAATCTAACGACAAAGAGTAAAGTCTTAGCCAGACAAGTACATTTTTGAAAGTTTCTTTCTCTGGGGAGAAGTTTTCCTTCCATGGTCACATGTACAGTCCTGCTGAGGTGTGGAAGTATGCCCCCCCCCACCTCAAATACCTTATCCCTATCTTCCAAGTTCATGAATACTGATGTGATGAAGCCTTTCGAGCCCAGGTTTATGATTTTGTTTACAATAATGATGAGTTCTTTTACCACATTATAAAAACGTGTCATTTTCATACCCCAATTTTAGAATGGGTGCTACCAGTAGTAGTACTTTTCAATTTGATGGTTGATTTTGAGGTTTTGGTTTTAATGGTACCAAGTGATAAAAATACGATTTAAAATGATCTCAAAATTTAACGTTTTGAAAAGAAAAAACAAATTCAAAAACATCTTATTTGTTTTTAGGTGAAGATTTTAAGGTTTTTCTGAGCTACTGTCTAAGTTTTGAAGCCCATGTTTGAAAAATGTTGTAATTTTGATCCCGTTTTAAAAAATGGTGCTATCGGTAGCACCACTTTTTTATTTGGGGGTTGATTTTGATGTTTTTTTATGCAAAAATATGGGTTTTTTGGGCCAGAGTTCTCGTTTTGAGGTCACAGTTCTCATTAAGTTGGTAACTATGTTTGGAATATAAATGTTGCAAACATGTTTGGAAAACCGAATATGATAGTCCCAGTGACATAGACGTGTAAGATCGCTTCCGTAAAAAAGGATGTTTTGAGGGTATTACAGGTGCCAACTAGGAAAGAGGATCCTCCCATCATGTTAAACACTATGTATCTCGATCAGCCAAAAAACAAGAACCCTCCCTTCTATCTCTCATTAGGCATGAATGGCCTCCACTTGAACAACTGCTTGATTCACAGGCCTCAACAAATGTCATATCTTTGAATTTGATGAAACAACTTTGTTTGAGGACAACTCGACCTTATGGAAATGTTTATGGTATTGATTCAAGAAGAGTTGAGGTCTTGGGAGTATGCGAAGACGTCGAGGTATTTTTGATAGATTTTCCACATATCAGCGTCCTCGTGGACATATTGGTGATCGATTTCCCTGATGCCCGGGGGACGCTCTTCTTGAGGACCTCATCCTCAACCCTTGAAGGTTTCCTTAGCATGAACCTTACACATGCATATATTCCCATGGGCGATGGCATGCATGAGATCTTACATAACATGGAAAAGAAAGATACACATATGATGAATTTGAGGGGGCCCAACTATGTCAGTGAACACTACCATGATATACCTCCACATATTTTTGAGTACAATCCATTTGAGTTACCCTTCGTGCAAGAAGATACAATAGAGATGTTTCTCCCATGGATAGATAAAAAGAAGACTGCACAGTACCATAAGAAGCAACCATAATCTATTCATATTATACAAAAGGAAGATGAGAAAAATGAAGAATTCATCGATGATACAATCCACACAAAGCCTCCATTTGATGAGAATACACCTTGCATTGATTTCAATGAAGGAATTCTTGTGCTCATATGGGACAAAAGAAAGGGCAAGCCCAAATATAAACAAAAAGACAACAATTCTTGGCTTGGCCCTTATATCATCAGGAAGAAGTCTAACAAAGAAAGGTATTATTTGACAACATTAGATGGGAGAAAGATTCCACTACCAGTAAACGGGTCTCTTCTCCGACCTCACATCCAGGTCACATGACTTCTTTAAGGCCCATGCCCTAGGTAAGTAAGTAAGTCATTTTGATTCCCGACATTTTCATCTTGATTGCTCATACTAGTTTATATGCATTTCATTTCCATTTTTCTTGATTGTTCATACTAGTTTAGATGCATTTCATTTCCATTTTTCTCTACTTGCACACACACACACAGACACACACAGACACAGACACACACACACACACACACACACACACACACACACACACACATATTATGACTAGGGGAATTGGCAATGGCGGTAGTATCGTACTTGCATGACACAGGCTCGAATCATGTCGGCTACCTTATAACCCCTAGGGAGAATCGCATAGCCCACAAGCATGCCTCTAGATAAATCGAGGTTTCAAATCGTGACCTGCATAACAACACAAACACCTTAACATTACATTCACTAGCCACTATACCAAACCCCTACGAGCTTCTCTACTTGCATATTGATTTGATGCTTAGTTTATAATTTTTTGAAAAAAAAGTCAAAATTTTCTTTTTCTAGTTTAGCTAGTTTTTATTATGATCATATGAGAACAAGGATGAGTAGGCCATCATGCACTTGAAAGTTTGATGTTTCCTTGCAGGCACAGGTCTACCAGAAGGTGTTGCAGTTCTCATGCACTCTACGACGAGCACATGTCCCCAAGTAGGAGCCAAATGTTATCCCCATTTTGTGGATAACTAAGGAGATGATGTCTCGAGGCCCTCAGGTTGCAGATATGGAGTACCGAGAGACTACATGACCATCAATACCCTTTGCACAAATGGAAAACCCACTCACCACCACATATGGTCACAGGTTTGCAGATGGCATCCACCACACCAGCTGGCTTCTGGAAGGCAGTGGGCCTTGCTCCATGAGGTACAAGTTAGTATTATGGTGAGCATCATTTCAATATTCAAGCCATTTAATTATGTTGTATCTATATTACTCTAGATTTCATGATATGTTCTTGGACATTATGCCTTTTTCCCAACTTCACCTTGGTGGTTGAAATTTTTCCCTAGTAAGTGGTTTTCCTTGGGGATGGGTTTGCTACTGGGAACTCCCTTGATGAGCCATCGTACCGTTATTGACCATACCTACCACTTTCCATCATTATTCCCCTCCATTTCCTTATCTGTTGGAATTTTAGGGTATATTGACCCAAGAAGGGGTTGTCCCTCATTCTATGGGAAAAAGGGGCTAAAGGCCCAAAGGGGTTGGAGTTTGGTAAAAGATAAAAGCCTTATCAAACCTTCCATATGCTTCACCTAAGGATCACCCAAGAAAGAAATGAAACACTTGTATTTGAATAAAGGGGATCCACAATATAATAAAGAATGCTTAAAAGGTTAGTTGAATTATAGGAGGTCTCATCACGAGCCAACCTATCACGTTCAAGGATATCTAGTGGTATGACATTGTCACCATCTGGTCACCAAACCAGGGAAATGGCTCTCAGTTGCATGGCTGAGAGAAAGGGGTCTCATCACGAGCCACCCTTCTTGTTTTCGTTAAGTGTTTGTGGGTGACATTGCCACCACCTGGTCACCACGCCAGGGCAATGACCTTCAACCTGATCTCAACAGAGGTCGTCAAGCGGCTGGACCTGCCGATGACACTGCACCCGCAACCCTACACCATCGGTTGGCTTGACCAACAAAGAGATCTTTGCGTCAGCCAACAATGTCGTCTACCCTATGACATCAAACCCTTCAAAGACAAGGTATTGCGTTATATTGCTCCCGTTAAAGTTTGTGATGTTCTTTTAGGACAACCATATTTGTGGAAGCGACATCCTATGTATGAGTCTAGACCCCACAGTGTTATTATTACTTTGGGTAGACAATTGTACAAGATACCAGAGGTAGAGCCGCATACCGCTATTTCTTTAATCTCTGTTAAGCAATGCAGTAAGGTCATTTCATAGATCGAGAAGTTTGTCTTTTTTGAGATCCGTGCTCACAGTAAGCAGAAGGTCACCGCCACATCCGTGAAATCTACATAGAGCCTCATTTTGTAGAAGAAGTAAGTGGACGAGATCGTGGAAGAGTACATAGACATCTTCTCCTCACCCAATGGGGTTCCAACACACTGCCAAGTCAATCATCCAATTGATCTAACCCCTGGTGCACCTCTACCTAATGGACTAGTCTATCGTCGCTCACTGATGGAAAATGGCGAAATCAAGCGTCAGATCCAAGAGTTTCTTCAAAAGGGGCACATCAGACCAAACTCCTCCCCTTGCGGAAGCTCGATTGTACTGGTGTAGAAGAAAGACGGGACTTGGCGGCTCATCATTGATTACAGAGCATTAAACAAAATCACAGTCAAGAACCGATACCCAATTCCCCGAATTAATTACCTTCTTGACCAACTCAAGGGGGTAAAGTTCTTCAACAAGATTGACCTAAAGCTTGGTTACCACCATGTTCCCATTGAACCGATTGATGTATGGAAGACAACTTTCAAATCTAAAGAAGGTCTCTTCGAATGGTTGGTCATGCCCTCTGACTTAAAAAATGCACCAACCACTTTCATGAGGTTATGGATGATGTATTGAGACCCTTCACCAACTCTTTTGTGGTGGTATATCTATATGACATCCTCATCTTTAACATAACTTGGGAGGAGCACATGCAACTTATTCAATAGGTTTTGAGCACTATGCAACAACACAAGCTATATGCCAACTTGGAAAAATGCTCCTTTGGGATGAACATGGTCCAATACTTGGGCTACATTGTTGATGAGCATGGGGTAGATGTGGATCCAACTAAGATCCAAGTTTGTTGATGATTGCAACTATGTGAGACATTCTCCATCTTACAAACCTATGAGAAGTGGATCATTGTAGTTATGTGAGTCTTTCTCCAGCTTACAAACCTGAGAGAAAGCCCCTACGAAGGGTATGTGGTTCCTATCTAAGACAGAGCTAGAACGTAGAGATGAACTCCTCCATTCAGAGAGTTGAGAAGAACTCTAGATGATTCTCCAGTGGGAAAAGGCGATCTATTGAGTTAGATGTGCCTTTGGCTGAGCACAAGGTGAACGTGTGAAATCCCAAAGTGCTGGGTGCATCGTTATGAGAACAAAAATGAAGATGATGTATTAGCCTCCTCTAAGCAACAGAGTTGACGAGAAACTCCAGATGATTCTCCTGTGTGAGACAGAGGGAAAGAAGATCTGTTCACTGGACGTGCTTGTGGACGAGCATAGTTGAACGTGTGAAGAATTGGTTCTTCTGTGTAATGCAGTGAGCTAGAGATATGGACATCCATATGGATGTGCCCCTAGTGGATGAGCACTAGTGGGTGTATAGGATCCCTTGCTATATTGTTCAAGAGTCAGATGTACCTGCAACCCTAATTATAATGTAAAGGGTACAGGTCATCCCCACCTTAATGTGATTAATAAATATTGTAAAAGATAATTAATATAGTAATTATTAATTATAGTTTGAGTTATTGAGGTCGGCCCTATTGTGTTAATAGACACATCATTTGATGTGACAAGTCTTATATAAATAAAGGTGAATCCTCATTGAGGAAGCACACTTCTCATTGTGTCATCTCATGATTTCAGAAGTTGTGGTCTGAAATTATGAGAATTACAACACCCTCTTGTGTGCTAGGTTTGGTGATGGTGTGGGAGGTCTCTCTTGAAGAATATAGAAAAGGATTGGCTGGGTTTTATTTCCTTGTTGAGAAGGGTTTCCCAGGTTACTTCTTGTGTTCTTGTGCATGGTTATTCTTCTTTTGATCTTGGTTTACTGCAATAGTCATGGTTCAAGTAAAAGTTAAACACAAAACTTAAAGAGAATGCATGAGCCATAGCTCATTGAAAATTCAACATGGTTTCATAGTAGGTCCTGAAGATGACTATCTGGACATTAAATTATGTGGTAAAGGTACCCCACTGCCAACTCAAGGGAAGGGCCGAAACCCCTTTTAATTTTCTGTGGTAAAGAATGAGGCTGGTCGCAAGCCTCTAAGACAGTCGTAGCCCAAAAGGAAGATCCCTGTGGTAGGACCAGACCATAAGGAAAAATTCTAAGGCTGCCACAGAAAAATGCCTAACAACAAACCCTAAAAATAACAGACTTAAACTTGTAGGGCAACCGCAACAAGGAAACAAGCTTGGCAGCTGAGGAAGAAGACTTGTATTGTTGGTGAGGTAAGGCCACATGCCTATGGAGCATTTCTGTAGAAACTACATGTATCTAGCAGTAGTTTGAAGGATGGAACAACACCCTTGAGTGCTGACAGGTGGGCAACAACAAGGACAATTCAGGTCTGATTAAAGAGCACTTCAGCGCATAATTACAAAGTGAATATGAGGGCTATTACAAAGTTATTGCAGTATGTTCTAGACTTATTATCCTATGCAGTTTCAGAGTAACCTTAGGCAAGGTCTATATATTTTTGACATCCATATTAAGCATGTTATAGGTCTGACATTGAGGGCACAAATCCGAGTACGCTAAGAGTCAAAATTGAAGCAAACCTTGAGGCGTATTCTGAAGCAACAAATATGAGGCAGACTTCATGTACAAGGGTAAGTTCTGAGGATTAAAAGCAAATGTTATAACAATTTTATGGTAAATTTGTAAACAACAAAATTAAAGAGGACCATAGAATGTACTTCCCAAGACCATACATGGATAAAGGAAGGAAATTCATTGAAGAATGCTATTGTTGTTTTAGCTAATGAAGATGGTGTACAACCAATAGATCTAGAATGGTCTACCTTCTGAAAGAATGAAAGTGATATGATATCTCTTGTATAACATAATGCAATAACTCATATTGAGTACATCTTGTGAGTAGTAGTTCCTTGTAGGAAATTGCTACAACTGATTGAGAAAAGTTCAATCAAGCACAACATACAAAATACATAGCACCTACAGGAAAATAAAAATGAAAAAGAAGGTTGCTACAACAATGACTGAAATAACAAGGAGTGTGCACAGATATGACTAAACTGTGCAAGCTATTGACGGAGCAAGTATTGAAACAATTGTGAGAATATTGAGTATGTACCTGGGGATGTTTGTTGAGTGGAATTGAAGGAATATACAAGACCGATTAGCTCCATTAAGATGATAGAGGAAACAAGGTTTTGTTGAGGCAACAAAGAGTGGTTTAAGGCAAAAATAAACAAAGGGGATTGAGGGTCGTTGAAAATCAATAAAGAAGATTGTTGCAACAGAGGAAAAATATTGTATTGAGGGTGATTCTCAGCAAAACTCTAAGGCCGAGTAAGTGAAGGATGAAGTACCCTTTAGAGTTGATGTTCTGGAACATATAGTTGCAGGATCTCCATTTTGTCTTTGAAGAATAACACCCAGACACCTTGATATTCAGGAGTTATGAACAAACATGAAAAATGCATCATTGTGAGGGCATTTTCTCAAGAAAAATCTCCATTGGTGTACACTCTCACGTATGCACTTGTATATATATATATATATATATATTGCATCATTGTCATGAGGGTACTTGTAGGAGGAAGGAAGCCTTGCTGCAATCATGGATCCAGAGGGATCTCAGTGCATTCATAGGAACAACACACTGGAGGAGAAGACTCCAGGTTTGATTCTTTTAAATTATCATGCCTATAACCTACATTTCTAAGGTTTCTACATTACAAGTAAGTGTTGTAGTTGTGACAACAATCCTTAAAATGTTTTGATTCTAGAGATGTACTAATGAATCTCCACTAGGAGACATTCTTGTTTTGTTTCCTTTCGTTTGTTTTCTTGTTCGAGGCAGGTTAACAACAAAGGAAGATGCTTATCCTTTAGACTTCAGAGGGAGCCACTTGACTCAGAAGGAGTCAAACTAATTGAGGAAGAGAGACAACACCTTCTTCCTCTTTAGCAATCCAGAGGGAGATATCCATTGATACAGTTGATATTCCCAGGGACTCTACAGTAGGCCATAAAAGGCCTGTCTGGGCTTAACAAACTCTGCAAGAGGCAGAAAGACATGTAGTTGATGGAAGTATCGAAAAATACAAAGCGAAACTTATCGTCAAAGGATTCTCACAAACATAGGGAGTTGCCTATGATGTGACACTTGATCCAGTAAAGCCGATACACTCCCATCAGTACTACCATCCATGAGTTGGAAGCTATATTAGATGGATGGATTCTTGATGAGTTTGGGTTTCAGCAAGAGTGTTGTTGATCGAAACCTATATTATTACAGTATTAGTGATGAGAACCTTCTTTTGATAAGTTATTCATAAATTCTTGTTGATTGGATACAAGGAAACTTTAACTTCTGATTTCGAGATAAAGGATATGAGTATGATGCACTACTTCTTGGACAAGAAGTATGAGAGAAGATCGATGAGATTTTCCCGAGTCAAGGAAAATATACAATGAAAATATTAAAGAAGTTCAGTATGAAAGAATGCAAAACCACCATGATGGATTTGAAGAAAATGAATGATGATGATTCAGACGAGATTGATCCACAACTGATTGGATCATTGATGGATTTGGTTAACACCAGATCAAATTCATGCTATGTGTTGTAGAAAGAGTTGACTCTAGGCTATAATAGAGCCAAGCCTTAACACATTTTAAATGAAAAATTTATTTGTTGTTCGGAGCTTGACTTGGGTTGCAGCAATCCAATCCCTGAAAACCACTTTAGAGTGTGTTTATGACCTAATACACTTAGATAGGTCTCTCTCAATAAGCAAGGTTCTTTACTCAAAGAATATCCAGTAAGCACAATAAGAAGGCCAGTTTTTTTATAAGACAAAATATTTTGATAAGTTTGGTGGTTGCACAGATTTGAAAAGGGCCTATTGGGCGATGGAGTCAAGTGAAAACCAAAGAAAAGGGATAATGGCAGTGATTTTGCTACTTGAAGGAAATGAGGCAAAGTAAGTCTATCTTTCAGCATTCGATAATCATGATGTAGTAGCAGAAAAGAAAAGGAAAATACCATCACAGTGAAAGCATCTAACAAGGATGAATTTTTACTACAACTTTAGAGGAAAAAGACTGGAGGCTAATAACTAGATGCAGAGCACTTATCTTGAGTGAATTCTGACTAGTCACCATCGGAACACAACACCTATCAACTGTGTGTAAGGAGCATGTAAAATGAATTCCAAACAAATTTTAACTCAATCGATAAAGGAAGAGATAAACAATATGACAATGAAAAAACAGAGAACATACTGAAAGAATCGACTGTGATGAATCTCACATATCCAGTGAACACGTCTCTCCTGCATTACTCCATTCCAGGTTTTCAGAATAACTCAGCTTTCAGTAGGAGCCCTCTTCAAAAGAGTTCCTCCTTTTTTGTACAATGGATCATCATTTCATATAACTCTTCTGTCTTGAGAAGATGAATCGTCATCATTGGATTCTAAACCTAACTGAAAGTAAACTAATTATCAACCGTCTTTAACTAATTATAACAGTAATCCGAACTGATTTATGTTAAAAGCACAAATAATTCCTAATTTCCGACGAACTGTCTATAACAGTGTATGCATTTGATTCGCTTCCATGCGCATGAGTTGTAGTGATGGATATTAAGGCACACATGTTCCTTATCTGAGGAAATCTCTATTCGATCTGGAGCCAAGCTGGTAAGAGTTGAGTTGTCCGTCTACTCTTGTTCCTTTGAGGAGATTGCCGACTAAAGTTTTGAATTCTGATAGTTGCGGTTGATTCTGCCTAGCTGCATGAAGATAAATCGATGGAATTTTTTTACAGTGAACCTCTGCATTAAACAACAATCCCGAAGTTGACCAATCATCTGGAGTGACTCGTGACTATGAATTTCACAACTTCCTTGGCATTTGGTGATTGATGCTAATTCAATTCGATAGTTGGAAGAGTTATTGGGAATCTGGACCTCAAAAAATTGATTTTATTGTCGATGTTGGGCGCAGGAAATTTCAAACCTTGCAGCTGAAAACGACCAGGGATATGCGAAATTTGATTTTCCCTCCGATGCGTGGTTGTTCTTCACGGCCCTCAGATCACACCTTCATAACCTCTGCAACACAAAGATCGCTGTGGGCACATCTTCCCAATGTATCTACAACGTTGCTCCTTGCCATCTGTGTGCGAATACGACTACTAGGTTTATAATTGAAAAACGAAATCCTACCCATTGGTGCGATGAGTGTGATTGGAACCATGATTTCAGGCTTCGGGCTTCGGAGGAAGTGGCATATTGACGTTCTTCAGACGATGGCCAAAATCCTGAAATAGAGGGGTTTAAATTTTGTGTGGGTGCCCTTCATGGTGTTTCTTGCATGTGGCATGTGCTACCATCAACAACATGACAAATTCTTTCATTTGCAGAGACATCCCAAAAAAAGCATTCAACAAGAGAATGAAATTGGGGCAAATATACGACCACATAACAACCTGTAATATAAGAGGTATTCGGTGATTTATTGTTGCTTGTACTCAGGAGGCTGCTCTCCCGCCAGTCCACTTCTTTGAACAATGCTGCCTCTCTTGGGTGCAGGTTGACGTGGATTTCTTGTTGGCTTTTCATCTTCTTCTTTGTCCTCGTCCTCATCATCTTCTTCATCAACATCCTCCAAGTCATCCAGTTGGCAAGCCTCTGCAGTAAACCATGACACGACATGTGGAATTATTTTATCCCTGATAGTTGAACCAATGTCATAGTCCTGCTCCGTTAGATCCTGAAGGTTCTCAGGAGTTTCTTCATCGAGTTCTTCGTCATCTTCTGGAACTTGTGGTGGACTAAAGAAATTGAAGAAGCTTTCACATTGTTCTATTTTTGTCACGAGCTTTGCATTTTTGGCTCCTTTCTTTGGATTCTTCTTCATAAGCTTTTGTGTCACACTTTTTCCTGGATACCAATCAATCTCTGTCCCTATTTCCCGCTCCAAAATGGGTTTGTTATCATCAATCGTGTGGTAGGTATTTATCAACACAGAATTCTTGAAAAAGGATTCGTGTCAAAGTAAAAATCAATCTTGAAACCCTTGGGGTTATCAATTCTGCACCACTTAATATCCTTTAGATACTTCAGATCACCTTCATCACGATCTGTTATCTGTACTGAAAGAACTTTGTTGGTCTTCATTGCAGTGAGCCAAAACTCGGGAACTCCTTTCACTTCTTTTTTGTTCTCATCAGTTGTAGTATTATTCTCAGGCTCGTCTTTTTTGTTTATTTAACAGGTTCAAATGCTCTGAAATAAAATCCTCTACTACCAACAGAAACTGATCCTCCAACAGGAAAGGAAACTTTGCCAAAGCTCAAGAGGTAGCGGAGGCAAAGTTCAAAGATTCCAAAAGAAATTGGACGAAGTAGTCATGTGACTTTCCTCATTCAAATCTTTGTGGTTGAAAACAAGTAGAAATAAATTCTACACCATTTGCTTTGCCTTTGTGGAAAGAATGACATATTAGAAGCATCTGCATATTGCAAGTGTTATTGTGCCGCATTTAAAATAGAGATGTTACACTTACAGTGAGAGACCAAGAACACAAACTTTCTTCCAAAAAGGCCCTACAATGTCTTCAACAATATGATGCAAGTTAGAGGTAATTTGGAGTTGAGATCCCTAGTTGATTAATAAGCTCGATGCGATCCTCAAACATATTTTGGATAAAGACATCGAGTAGAACAATTTCCAACATTTGTTACAACACTATGCAGTGAATGTACTTAGTCAATCCATGAGTTAGCTGAGACATACTCACTGGATAGTAGTAAAGCATGTATTGAGATATATATGAGGCACAATTGGATATGGCCTGAGACATGCCTCCAGTGTGAACTTGAGTTTGAAGGATATGCCGATACAGATTGAGAAGAGAGTACATTGAACCGGAAGAGCACATCCAGTTGTTGTCTTACCATGAAGCTTGCCATGATTTTCTAATTCAGCAGGAAACAAAACTCTGTGGCCTTGAGTACCATAGAAGCAGAGTATATAGCATCGAATGCGAGAAGCAATATGTCTTCACAAGCTTCTAACAGATTTACTTAAATCCATGTGTAAAGCGATGAAGCCATGTGTAAATATCTTTGAGAACCCGATGTTTCTTGATGGATTGAAACACAATGAGATGAAATATCTTTATATCAGAGATATGATGCAGAGGAAAATAGTACACATGCAATACCTTCCTACACATGAGCAGATTACGTAACACCTTCACTAAATTAACTTGGTGAAGAATGCCTCCCTAGTTGAGAGGGAGTGTTGATGACTCCAGCCAAGACAAAGTTCAAAGTACATCCGTGCGAGACTTGGCATGATGAAGAATGCCTCCCTAGCTGAGAGAGAGTGTTTATGATTGCGGCTATGTGAGACATTCTCCAACTTACAAACCTGTGAGATGTGGATCATTGTAGCTACGTGAGTCTTTCTCCAGCTTACAAACCTGAGAGAAAGCCCCTAAGAAGGGTACATGGTTCCTATCTAGGAAAGAGCTGGAACGTAGAGATGACCTCCATTCAGAGAGTTGAGAATAGCTCCAGATGATTCTCCAGTGGGAAAAGGTGATCTGCTGAGTTAGACGTGCTTGTGGCTAAGCACAAGGTGAACATGTGAAATCCCAAAGTGTTGGGTGCATCATCATGAGAACATAAATGAAGATGATGTATTAGCCTCCTCTGAGCAACATAGTTGATAAGAAACTCCAGATGATTCTCCTATGTGAGATAGAGGGAAAGAAGATCCGTTGAGTGGACGTGCCTGTGGACGAGCACAAGTGAACGCGTGGAGAACTGGTTCTTTTGTGTAATGCAGTGAGCTGGAGATATGGACATCCCTATGGATGTGCCCCTAGTGGATGAGCACTAGTGGGTGTATAAGATCCCTTGCTATATTGTTCAAGAGTCAGACCTGCCTGTAATTTTAATTGTAATGTAAAGGGTACAAGTCAGCCCCACCTTAATGTTATTAATAATTAATGTAAAAGATAATTAATATAGTAATTATTAATTATATTTTGAGTTATTGGGGTTGGCCATATTGTGCTAATAAACACATCATTTGAAGTGACAAGTCTTATATAAATAAAGGTGAATCCTCATTGAGGAAACACACTTCTCATTGTGTCATCTCATGATTTCAGAAGTTGTGGTATGAAATTATTAGAATTACAACACCCTGTTGTGTGCTAGGTTTGGTGATGGTGTGGGAGGTCTCTCTTGAAGAATATAACAAAGGATTGGCTGGGTTTTCTTCCCTTGTTGAGAAGTGTTTCCCAAGATACTTCTTGTGTTCTTGTGCATGGTTATTCTTCGTGTGATCTTGGTTTACTGTAGTAGTTATGGTTCAAGTAAAAGTTAAACATAAAATTTAAAGAGAATGCATGAGCCATAGTTCATTGAAAATTCAACAAAGTCATCCGTGTCTAGCCAACCTCGACCACACTAACCGAGCTTTGGAGCTTCTTGGGACTTGCCAACTTCTACCGACAGTTGATGTTGGGATTCTCCCATATTGCATGGGTCCTCAACCAAGTGACCAAGGGCGTTGACAGGGAAAAGTTTGCATGGGGGAAGGCACAACGATGAGCATTTGATGATATGAAGCATCACTTGTGCTCAGCTCCAATACTCTCCTTACATGATCTGAAACAACCATTCGATATTGAGATTGATGCACCCGACTATGCTATATGCACAATTATCACTCAACACGGTCATCCAATAGCATACCATAGTGAGACAGTCTCATATACTGTTCGAAAATACCCCACCTATGATAAGGAACTGTATTCCATTGTGCAAGCCTGCCACCAATGGAAACATTACATTCTGGGAAAGGAGACAATCACCCACACTCATCACAAGTCTCTATAGTTCATACAGACATAGGGGAAGTTGCAGAACGACCGCCATCAAAAGTGGTCCACATACCTGCAACAATTCCATCTCAAAAACAAGTATAAGACAAGGAGCACAAATCGTGTCACTGATTGCCTCAGTCGACCTCCCGTGGCTGCACTCACCACCGTGCTCCATTCCAGTGGGCATGAGGCATCTAAATGGCGCAAACTTTATCAACGAGATCTTGACTTCGCCACCACCTATCAATTCTTGGGTACATGCGTGAATGTCACCGATTTTCACATTCAGGATGGACTGGTATGCCATCTAGGCCACCTCTGTGTTCTTGCAAGAAAGTGTGCAAATCTAATTTGGGAGGATCACTACAATCGGATGGCATGAAATTTTGGTGTGGAGAAAACTATGGTCATTCTTCAAAAACATTTTTATTGGCCAAAAATTTTACAGGACATCATCAAGTATATCAAATCTTGCATTCCTTGTGCCATTGCCAAGCCAACCATCAAGAAGCAAGGCTTATACACCTCTCTTCCTACTCCCAAGAGGCCTTGGGAATCCATCTCGATGGATTACATGTCTAGCCTTCCATCCACCAAGCAAGGCAATGATTGCGTAGTTGTGGTAGTTGATCGGTTTTCGAAGATGGTCGTTCTCACAGCCTACAAGAAGAGCATCACAATGACATATACTGCCAATCTCTTCTTCGAACGAGTGTGGGTCGATTTTGGGATACCACAAACCATCATCTTCGATCGAGACAATAGGTTCCTCAACACATTTTGGTCGAGTCGCTGCTCATTGTTGGACACCAAGCTCACTAAATCCACTACGTTTCACCCTCAAACTGATGGCCAAACAAAGGTCATCAATCAGATGATTATGCACATCGTGCACATGTATAACTCTAAGCATCCATGTACATGGGATGATAGTCTTCCCTATGTTCAACACATCTACAACATGGCTCTCCATAGCTCCACTGGACATAGCCCATTTCAGGTGGGGTTGGGATTCCAACCCTTGGGTCCCATTGATGTTGCACTACCTCTTGCAACCACATAGACATAATCTTCTCATGTTCAGTCTCAGGCCGACAAAGCCACCGAATTCATTGAGCGGATTCAACACATCCGCCAACATGTCCATGAGATTTTGCTGAAAGCGAATGCTAAGTACAATCATTTCCATGATCAACATCGGGTACCACACAAGTTTCAGGTGGGAGATAAGGTCTGGTTACATTTGCAGAAAGAACGCCTTACATGGCCCCATGGAAATCTGCATCCACTTCACTATGGGCCTTATACTATCACCAAGGTTGTGGGTGACAATGATTTTGAGCTCAACACTACCCCCTTCCTTGGATTGCACCCAATGTTCAATGTGGAACTCCTCTGGCCATATTTTCCACCATTATTTGACACCTCAGAGACCGCAGAACAATTGACACCAATAGAGCTCAACCATGACTGCATGGAACATGCATCCACTGATCAGATAGTGGACACACAGGTCAATGGCACTCACCAACAAAGGGTCCATCTTTATCGGGTTGTCAAGGCATGACAACTCCCACACCAAGGAAAGTGACTCACTCAGAGCCAAATTCAACATAAATTTCCTCACCTGATGGGAGCAGTCAATACAATGGAGACCATTTCTTCCTAAGGGGGGATGATTGATCTAGGTGAACATTGGTGGCCACCCACGTATTCCAACTAGCTCCTCTTGATAATTATTAGTTCAACGTGTTTCTTTGTAATGATGAAATTTCTTTGTAATTGTGGGTTATGCACTTCCGGGGCTATCCTGAAGCCCTACACAACATCTAGGTGGATATTGTTGGCCGCCCAAATTCCAACTGGCTTATTTTGGAAGTTTTCATGTCATTACATCTTTCTGTTCTTCCAGGTCCGTTTTGGGGCCCTAAACATTGTTTTTTTTTTGGCTTGCTATAGCCAAACTATAGACATAATTAGAATTTGATGGAACAATGTGTAGTTCTCAAAAAGACCTTTCCAACGAGCTATCACACGTCTAAAAGAGAGGTCGTATGCAAAAGTTACGACCCCAGGAAGTTGAGGTACTAACTTACCCATCGGGGCCCACATAACTTTTGGCGTTTCATCTCCTAGGGTTAGGTTTTTTGATGTCTAGGGTTTTGGCATTCATGAGTACTGTTAAAAATGCCTCTGGAGCTTCATTGTAATCATTATACTCATATGGATGCACGTAGCAACCACATCTCTTCTAAGAGATAGCTACCACCATTCGAGCAAATTATTTTCAGTTCTGCAGTTTTACAGTGTCAACCTATTTTATTTATTCAATATAAGTTATTGTTCACTGGATATTTGTTGTTGTTCTCCGTATCTCTGTGTTATTGTATTCAGTCTGTTATTCATTTCGTTTCGCTCATAAATCCAGATACCATGTTGATTTTTATATAAGATGATATACAATTGAT
>SNQJ01S0061808.1:59315-79276 GCA_010110895.2 Picea sitchensis | reverse complement strand
GTTTCTTTAGCTTAGGCGGAACTTGCAAGCTCAGAAGTGGTACAATCCTATCGGTAAACAGTTGAATCTTAATATGAAACATAAGAACCATAGCTTTAGGCAGGTGGAAACGAATCGATTAGTTATAAAGCAGCAAAAACAGAGAATTGGAGTTGCAGGATCAGGCCAATTAATTGAATCATGGTCAAGAAAGAGTATTCCATTGTCACTATCATCCCCGTAAGCAGTCAGAATTTGACTTTACAAGGATACCGGTGTTTCAAAATCCAGGCATTTGTAGGTTAACACATGAGTTTATCAAAATCCATGCATTTATACATTAACACGTGAAAACTCATCGAACTCAGGGGACACATGCCAGAAGGTGAAAAGTAAACTGCAAGATAATGATACGTGCAAAACCACATATTGAATTCCTACTAGGCATTCAATCACTAGTACACAGTGTATGTGAATTATAATTATCAGAATAAAAGACTTCCAACAAAACAATGGCAGTTAATAATTTTGACATTGGTGTTTCATTTTGCAATACCTTCCAGCAGTGGTTTTCATATGGCATCAGAATTAACCTATCCATGTAATATGGCTCAAGGTAACAACGATTTGATTTTCGTAGCTATCCATGTAATATGGCTCAAGGTAACAACGATTTGATTTTCGTAGCTTTCACAAGTCTGAGCACCCTTTTATATATATACTATGATTCTAGGGTAAGAATTCCATCTTCATCTTCAATCCTACTCATAAAGAAGGCAAAGTTGATTCCTATGATGGACATTTGGATTATGAATCTATTCCTATGAAACAATTATGTGGATGTTAGGAATCATCAAGTATATAATAAAAACCTTTTCTTTTCTTTGCATTGTAAAAAACTATGGCACAGAGTAGGCAGAGAGTAGTTCATTGAATGAAAGCCGACCTAGTGATGCGAACGTCCAGCTTACCTGGTTTACCGAGGTCCAATATTATGATATTGGTTTACACTTCTAACAGCGCTTATCTATAGCATTTAGGGTTGAATTTCTCAAGTGTCTTGTATTATTTTTCAAATTTTGAACTTCAGATGTGTGTAGTCTCAAAGTTGTTTAAATAGTAAAATATAATACAAAACTATATCACTACAATTTTCAAGAATTTTAAAGCAAATTTTCAAATAAGCCAGACAAAGGATGCTTTTGGATTGAAGCTGGATTTATTGTTTGGTTGGTTGAGGAATTCCAACTATGTCAATACCTTTTAGCAAAATTTACATCCCCGTGATCAGGGTAAAGCAAACTCTTTCAACTATTTTGTTCCCTTTGAGGAATGTATAGATGTTTTTTTTACTTCTTATTTTATTTATAAATTAAAATATTGTTTATTATCAATTTGATGTTTTTAATAGTTTTTTATTAGTAAGTCTAGAAAACTTTATATGTAACTTTCGGAAACTATTACAGATCAAATTTTATCAAAATTGTAATAGAGAGAAGAGTAAAGAATAGCATAGAAGAATAGTAAGGAAGCCTATGTTTGCAATTTAGAAGGTAGTTTGAGAGTCACCTCATTTCTTAAGAGAAAATTCACTAACAAAACCCATAGAGGAAAAATCCCTTTACAGGAATTTTGGAGCTAGCTTGGGAGCTAAATCATGTGAGTGAACGTCCCTAGGAATAATACGATGAAGCCTAATGAAGAATTGGCCTTCATCTATGATATAACTAGTGATTGGCATTTATTGATGGAGCCACTTTGAGAGCCACATCCTATGATACTAATTAGAAGAATGAAGTAGCCAGAGAATTGGATTTCAGTGTCTATAAGCATGAGGATTATTAGAGAGACACTAGCTCCTCTCATGGAACTACGTGAGCTAAAGGAAGTTGATAATTTGGGAAAAGAGAAAAGATAGAGTACTTTGCAACAACGGATGAAAGGGCATATTGCAAGGGGCCCTTAAGTGTAAGATAGTAACGTTTTTATCTTCACTTTATGTTTGTATTTTTGGGCATTCCTCTTGCACCTCTTACTATTATCAATAAGTGTCTTCCCCATCTTAGCATTAAGGATAGCCCCATTGTTAGAATTATTCTCTTGTGAGCATTTTATTCTTACTATTATCAATAATTGTCTTCCCCATCTTAGCATTGAGGATAGCCACATTGTTAGAATCATTCTCTTGTCAATGATTTTATCTAGATATATTTCTGCATAATTTTTCATTCAAGTGTTTCAGTTTGAGTGTGTTTTGCTTGCATGTAGGCTCATCAAACTAGATTTATGTATAGGGAAGTTATAAAAACAACAATGGGAAAAGGGGTTTTGTAAAGCTTTGTGAGCTAACATACTATTGAGGCTTTGATATACTATAGTGGTTTTGACAAAGATTTTAATGAGAATTAACATCAAAGATGTAGTTTTGACCATCACTATCACCACCTTGTTATAGCTTTCTAATGATTCATGTCAAAGAACTAATGCATACTTAATGGTCCATTGAAAATCCTAGAAAAAGAAGACCTTCCCAAATTATACTTTAAGACAATCTAAAAATATATTATCACTAACCATATTAATAGGAAAAACTAAACAATATAATATCAAATCAAAAATTTCTCCATGTAATACATTAAAAAAAAATTGTTATCTAAATAAAACTTTACATAATTAAAAATATGCTATCATTGATTAAAAAAAAATTAATTATTAAAAATTAAATATAAGTAAATTCATTTAACAATAATTATCATTTTTTATCTCATATTTAACTTTAACTATTATTCTTTGTTTTTTTAATCAATAAATTAATATATATTATATAGCTTTCTATATAAATTAATCATTATTATTTGAATAAATTTCTATAAACAGAACTTTCACTTAAAATATTTGTAAGCATATTATATTTGAAAGAGAGTTTTGTAAATATTTGACATGAAAATTTTTATGTTCAATAGAAAATAAATAAAAAAATTCATATCCCTCACAACTAGGAAATATCGAAATCTTTTGGACAATATAAGTTTGGACAATTATGTGTTTAGGTTTCCTAATGTATACAATTTTTTATTATTTTTTATATTTGAAAAAATAAAAAGTTATTTTAAAATTATTTGTTTTTTTTATATATTAGGCATGGAGGTTAATGTGATTAAATGAAGCTAGGTAATTAACTTGATTAAATGAAGCTAGGTAATTTTAGGATTGGAAAATTAAAAATTAAAAAATTAAATTAAAAGAAAATTAGGAGAGAGAGTGGTGATGGGTTTAGTTTATCATTGTTTAGAGCACCTTTCATTGAAAGTACAAGCATCATCTTCCTTGTTGTTTTTGACTTTCTCCATTCAAATTCCATTATCAGAATGTTGGAAGGAAGACAACTTGCAACTCTAGTCCATGGATTTGTATTGGCTCTTACGGTGATTCTAGTTGTGTTTGACTATGTGTGGGTGGTTGATGGTGTCCCTTATGTGCTTTGCAAGGGTTTTGCAAGCCACAATGATTTCATGTTGTGTTCCTTGATTTCGTTGTGTTTTTATGGTGAAGTTTCATTTGTGTAGTTAGGCTATGGGATTATCTTTGTTGTTGTTCTTGTGGATAATAGATTGGAGCTCTATATTTTTTAAGTTTGCATGTAGAGTTTTGTGTCATTGATTCCATTTACACATTAGTAGCTTAGTGTTTACATGCACTGAGATAGGGATGTTATTGTTTGTAAGATTTGGTGGTAGCTTTGGATGTATGGCTATCTTTGTTGTTATTATTGTAGTTATTGGCTTAGAGATCTAAGTTTTTTATTGTTTGTACATGGATCCATGGCTTATTGTTCTTTCTTTTGTTATTCAAGGTGTAGTGAGTTGGGGGTGTGGTTTTTTGGAACTATTAGTGGTGGCTTGGTTGTATGGGTATATTTATTTTTGTTCTTGAGACTATTGATTCATCTCTTTGGTTTTCTTAATGTTTGTATCTAGTTTTTTGAGTCATGGAAGCCATTTGCAAACCAGTGGCTTGGCTTTCCTCATCACTACTTTTGAAAATTGAGTTGGAGATCATTGAGAAAAACTATTGATTCATTTTATTATTTAGGGTGTAGTGAGATGGAGGTGTGGTTGTGTGTAATTATTGGTGGTAAATTTATTATATGGATATATAGAGACCGAGTGGCATTGTTTTGTCATATTTTCCTCAATCTTCTCATAATTTTGTTTTTCTAGCTTTCCTTTGGGTGGAGAAAGGCTTGCATCTCTCGCACATGTCTTTGTATCAACTCCTCTCATGATTGTAGTTGTATTTGGCTATGGATGGGTGGTGGATGGTGGTTCTTATGTGCTCCATGGGGATCTTGCACTCCATGTTGCTTGCATGGTGTGCTCCTTGGCATAATTTTGTTGTCCAATGGGTTGGGTTGGGATTTTTGTGACTTGGTTTTTGCTTGCAATGGCAATGTTTCATTTATTCAGCAAGGCTATGGGATTACTTGTGTAATTTTTCTAATGGGTATTGGTTTGGAGCTCTCGAATTTAATGTTTGAGTGTGGATTCCTCATCCATTAATTCCATTTGTAGGATGGTGGCTTGGTTTTCCTCATCACTGATGTCACCATTTCATCAAAATTGAGGTGTAGGTTTTTGAGACAAATGATTGCTTAATTAGTTTTTGTTGGGGTGTAGTGAGCTAAGGGTGTGGTTGTTTGGAATTATTGGTGCTCGTTGTCAATGTTGTGATAACAGTTTTGATGTAGAGTGTTATCATCTCTATTTGATGCATTAGTATGTGGTCATGCTAGTTTTAATTTGAGTCTTGTATTTTCCAATGAATGGATGTTGTATTTTGTTTCTAATGTCCTTTAAATTTACAAATAGGGGATTCATAAATCTATGCTAGTTGTTAATGTACTTTATGTTGTATTTTAGTTGTATATGTATAGAGACAAAGGTATTTTTATTTCTTGAATAACTTTTTGGTAATGAAATATAAGTATTCTATAAATGTTATATTTTATCCCTAGACCATTTTTTGGTAGCTTAATATGCATTTTTCAAATGGATGTTTCTAGTTTCCTTTTCTGGAAGCTTTATCTAGTTAAATTGGGAATGTATGTTAATGTTATTATAGTTCATGGATATTAGATTGTTCTCTCTTGTGGAAATATGGAAAGATTGTTTTCCCTAGCTTGATTCACTAGGCACCAAAATTGTAAGGGAACCTTGTGATGGAAGGGAATGAAGGGAATGTTGGTAGCTCATGACTAAAGGGAATTTCGATGGTTGCAAGTGGCTAGGAATTTGTTTAGTGTTTGATTTAGCTATAATAAACTTACTCTTGAGGGGGGCATAACACACAACACACTCAAGGGGAATTGAATGCTAATAGGAGAATATCAACACTTTTTCTTGATAAATCAAATAAACCCTAATGTTAATAGAAAATAAACAATGTATATAACAAAACCTTGGATTTGTGTGTTGGGTTATGGTATAGTGGTTATGACAAAATGTTCCTATAATAATGACTTGTACTCAAACCTAATGAACATAAAGGCATGATGATTTGAAAATATCCCTAAGTTTGATCAAATATAATAATAACAAGATGTAGCCCTAGGGGTGTAGGCAGTCTGTGATGGAGTGTACTGTTAAGACATTCAATTATGTTAAGGCATTCAGTTATGTGAAGTCACCAGTTACTTTGTGTATCTAGTTTGGGGCACCTGACATACCTGGAGATTATAATGATAGTGAGTAAATACCTAACTAGTTGTTGATTCAGCCAGAGACAAAATAATAATAATAATAACAACAGCAAATTGTGAATAAAACTTCCATACCTTTGTATTCCTGTTATTCTCCTCCATCAGAGTTCTATATCGAGAAATTCCACAATAAACTCACGATTACATTTGTGTATGCAAGCTTCCACAGCAAAATAGTCAATCTATTTGCCGTGTGTTATGTTCTGTCTATGCATCAATATCAAAGTTCAAACAATACAGGAATACGTTTCGTGCCACCTGAAATAAAACGTATTAAAGATTCATGCCACCTGGGTATGAGAAGGCTGGATTGTTGCTGCACTGGATGTAAAACAAGCTTCACAATAACAAAAATACATCTATCTTTCTTTCAGATAAGTGCACAAAACCGTTGCTCTGTCACTGAGCGATTAAGGGTCTACACATCTCTGAGGCCTGATGTTTCTGAGAGCACATCTCTTAGAGTTCTATTCCCATGGTCGTTCCTAATACATGGGGCGACTTGATTCACCTTGTAATAACTCATGCTGGTATGTCCGCATCGCGGCTGCCTTCTTCTATTTGTATTAGGCAACAATGGAGGGGTTAACACGTTCAACCAGGCGTTGGAACTTTGATGTTGAAAACCCCTGTCAATTCGACGACTTCTCTTCAGCAGCGTGTCGCAGACGTTTTGTGGCTTCAAATAAATTGTTTAACGGGCTTCTTTTACACAATTAGTAGTTTAGTAATGAATTAGTTTGACGAGCGATTTTTTACAAAATCAAGTAGTGTAGTTAAGAATTAGTTTAAGTTTCAGTGAGAGGTTTTCGTGTTTATGAACGAAGAAAACAAAAATATGATTTTTTTTATAAAGTTTTATTGTTATTATTATTATTTTATTATAGTTAATTACTTTTTAAAATTTTAAATTAATTTATTATAATATGCACACCAAAATCTCTTTCACTGGGGACTGACTGTAGAGGCCACCTTAGGTTAAATAAGTACGTTGTCATATTGGCACGCATACCAATTTCTCTGTGCATCGAGTCTGTTTCTGTTTGAGTTGCAGTCTTCAGATACTCAGAAATAAGGCTGTAGAACTGTACACACTTCTTGGTAATAAATCTCAGGCTCTGCATAAGTTCTCGCAGAGCTCAGGTACTGCATGATTGTCTTTCTTTTAGCTTTAGGACAAAGAGGTTACTATTATCGAACGGGTCTTTGTCTTCTCGTCTAGACTCAAACAGTTAACCGCCTCTCCTTTTCTTTTTGACAGAGAGATAATTCAACATAACTCATCAACATCACAAAACAGTGTGAAAATGGATTAATTCCAACACAGTCTTCCTAGGATTTGAATTCCAACACAAGCTTTCACCTTCTTCCAACTTTAAATCACATCATACTTTCATTACCATCCGGTGGGTATTGTAAGGACGTGCCATGTGCCACATATTAATATGTCTTTATTATGTAGTACACTCTTGACATTCAAGATCAAATTCGGCGTTTTTTCAATCGAAGGGTCTCCTGCTCATGTAGCATAATAACAAGTTTAAAAAGCTAATGAAATGGGTGATGTACATGGATTGAAATTGTTGACTTGTTCAGATTGCTTACATCAACAAAATTGTGGGAATTTTAAAAATATAAATAGACAATAACAGTTAAAAAACTTCGTAACCAGTAACCACGCCATTTTATGGTAGTTGAATCATTATTGTTGATGGCAGTGACTACATTGTATATCTTACATCTATTCAAGCAAAGTATATCCTATTCTTAAATTGTTTTAAAACCTGTATTCGAATTTCCACGTCATGTTCTTCTGGACCTTGAATACTAGCTTCTTTTATTTCACAATGGAGTTCATCTAATCAATATTCTAAAATATGTGACGAATTCCCACGTCATGTTCTTCTGGACCTTGAATACTAGCTTGTTTTATTTCACAATGGTGTTCATCTAATCAATATTCTAAAATCTGTGAAACAGCTCTAAGTATTTGTGACAGACAAATTCAATTGCAGAAGGATATGATGATAGACATGTTTATGCTCTATCTCAATCTAAGTTTAGAATTGCAACATGTAATTAGTAGGAGAAACCAAATAAATATATTTAATAATGTAAAATAGTTAGTTCATATTGATAAGAAAAAAATACATCAAATTTATGTTTAAATATAAATTATCAAGAAAAACATCACATTTATGTTTAAATATAGATTATCATAATGTTTAAATATACATTATTATGTAATTTTTTAAATTATTATCATTATTCTTTGTATTTAAAAACAAAAAATTTTAATATAAATTGCTCTACATGTACATGTAGGCTATGCTTTATTTAAAAAATGTGATTATGTAGGCTATGCTTTATTTAAAAAATGTGATTATATGATATTTCTTATAAATATAAAGAAAGTAATAAAATATTATTTAATTTAGCTACAACTTTGTTACAATAACATAACATAAAGAGAAACATAATATAAGAATATACTTGTAGTAAAAATTTTAAAATGAGTATTGGAACATAATATTACACTAACATAACCAATAACATAAAATAAGAATGTACAATTTAATACTAAGTATTGGAACATAATATAAGAATGTACCTGTAGTGAAAATTTTATACTAATCTAAATATTGTATTGAAAAAATTATGTTAATCTAGGTAGGTATGGTAGATTATTAGTGAATCTTTGAAAAAAGAAATGAATCCTAATTTTAGTATTACTAATTATGTCCTTCTCAGAAGCTTTAGGAAAACATCTCAGGTTCAAAAAACATTTTGTATGTGTAATATTATGAAGGCTAAATAAGATGTTTGTTGATGTAAGTGTTTTTCTTTGATCATTGTAGCTATTATACCCTTTGCACTCACTTGTACCACCTTGGTTAAAGCCTTTTGGACTTTGTGCTCTTCCATCTTTTTTTGGGTAGATAAAAATTCTTCAAAGATTCATTCATATAATCTCAACATTCCAATTTCATGCATTAAGTTCAGATAATATTTTTTATAAGTTTTGAATGTTGATTTATTTAAGAGATTGTTCATGTTAGATTGATTATATTGATGTAACTTAATATTTTTTTATAAATTATGAATGTTAATTAATTTAAGATATTGTTTATATTAGATTGATTATATTGATGCAATAATATTTTTTATAAGTTCTGAATGTTGATTTATTTAAGAGATTGTTCATGTTAGATTGATTATATTGATGTAATTTAATATTTTTTATAAATTATGAATGTTAATTAATTTAGGAGATTGTTTATATTAGATTGATTATATTGATGCAAAGGATCTGGTTTAATGAAAGCTCTTTTCTTGGCACAATAAATGTAATACTTTTTATTGAAGTGTAATACTATTTGTTGATGGAAAAATTAGAAAATTTCCATTAAAAACCAATATTAATGCTAATTCATATTGTTCCTACTAAATCGTCTCCCAATTGTTACCATATTTTAGTGGTAAAGAAAAAATTAATTCAATCATTCAAACCTTTGATCCATGCTCATGCACCGAGCTCATACATTTATCTCCATCATTTTTAGAGGATAATATATGTGTTGATGAGGAAGATACCTTGCAACAAGGATGATTAGGATTTTCAAGAGTGCATAGGATTTCATTACCATTGCATGCAAATAAATAAATAAATTTAATTTAATTAGATACCAAAGTAAATCACAGAAAAGTCATTTGGATTAACTAACAAACTGAATTGTGTGAGCAAAAAAGTCATTTGGATTAACTAACAAGATGAATTGTGAACAGGAAAGTCAGCTAGATTAACCAACAAACTGAATTGTGTGAATATAGAGGATACCAACTTAGAATCAATAAACTATGGGCCATTATGTGCATCCATTTTTTCCCCACTTTGCAGTGTAACTTTTGTTGCCAATATATTTTGGCGCCATGCAGGGTCTATTTCAGGATTAATCCGTAAGTGCAGACACAAACCGATCTCCCTAGGTCCACCTGGATCTAGAACAAAACAGGACATATTAATACTCTTTCCCTAGATTTAGACTATTGAATGAACTAGGAGGCGAGAATCATGAACGTACCTTATGATCACTTCCTTGGGTTTCTATTGTACCATCTTCGCTCCAATGCTCTTGTGCCGCCAAGACCAGGACAACTCAAACCAATTGAAGTGAAAACAACTCAATATATTCAATAGTTAATCTATACATATGATCAAGGAGTTATGTAATAAAGTGACATTAGCTTTATGGGAAAGGGACATATTACTGTATTAAATTGATAGAAAGAAAGAATTACAACCTGAGCCTTGATGTTGTTAGCCTCCTTTCGATGGCTCCTAGCTCTAACACACACACTTGCTCATGCATGAAGAAGATCAACCACTTTTGATAACCTTGCTGGTGTCTCTAGCTGTTGTAGCATCAGTCCTTCATACAATCTTCCACTAATTCTCCAATCAATCTCTTGCTAGTTTTCTTCTAACCTTTTCCATGAGCATTCCCCTCAATTTATAAGAGAGAATGGATTAGTTACTTGGATAGGAATGATCCCAAGATATCAGGAAAGCCAGTACTTAGATAACCATTCGAATGCCATCTCATCCTTCTAGAAGATTCCCTTCTAGAAGGTTCGAGAATCTATCTTTTTCCCTTCTTTAGAAGATGTTCGCACCCTAGCAGTTAGGTACAGTGCGAACCCCTCGCACCCTGTCTTAATGCATCCTGCGAGAATCATACATTCTCGCAGGCAAATATATAGGTAGACTGCGAACTTCCCTTAAAAATATGATTTCTGGAAAGAGACAAAGGTAACTTTTCTCAGGAAAGTGTTCTAGTGAAGAGCCTGATTTTTCCATCATCATTGCATCATTATGACGACCAAAATTATGGATAACAGGGTCTACCCTAGTGAATCCACAATAGGGACACATCTAGTAGCAAGGCCCAACTGGGTGTAAACTTGGCCAAAACCAAACATAAATACTATCTCTTACACCCATTTAACGGTGTCTTGAAGAAGAGATAATCACACCAGAATCTTGTAAAGACAAAGTAAACATTTAATTTATAAGTTCGCATGGCTCACAAATTGCATTATGCACTCTACATGTTTTAAAATACTATACACAATAATGGTGGTGGCCGCTGAGTATTATGTGATTTCTTCGCAGCACATACATACATACAATATGTAACAACCTCAACAGTGATTCTACTGCTATCACATGGTGGTGGTCGTTGAGCATTATGTGGTTTCTTCACTACACATACATACAATATGTAACAACCTCAACAGTGATTCTACTGCTATCACATCCATATCCAATGCAAGGAAGACCTTCAAATGCTTTCCCTCGCAAAGCTAGTCCCACGTACAATTTAAAGAAGTAGCTTGTTTGAAAACTACCAACTAATCTTCCTTCGTAACTATTTCCATTACTAAAAGCAAATGTTGTATCAGTGCACTAAGCTGTCAAACAACCATTTCGAAATTTAAATCGATTTCCATGAATTAACTGTTATCTATACATGATTCAAAGAACTCCATGTCTACATGCATGGCCTTGTCTGCATGATCTTTAAACCTATTCTATTGCATTTTTCTCCCTAGCTTCAGATTAATGCCAAGTAAAACCACCAGAGAAGATGTGACACATTATCACCCAAACATCTCAAATATAGATTGATATTGATTATCTCAAATATGTATTTGATTGATATTGATTATCTCAAATATGTATTTGTGTGTACATTTTATCATTATTGTAATGCCCCCATCGTTACGACTACAAGCGAAGTAGAAAGTGATTTTTTTTTTATTTTTATAAATAGGATGACAACAACGATTACAACTAGACAACACACCTGATGGCGAGCACCACGCCCGCCGAATAGGAAACAAACAACTATGACTCCACGCACTGGCACAAGAGCAGCTGGGCGAAACATGCATAAAACACTACCCGCTCGACGCAAACATGACCACACCTACAAGCTAAGGGACAACATCCCCCTCCCGACACAACTACCTTGACCACCAATGACTAGAACCTCACAACGCGCAAACCGAAAGCATTAAGGCGTTACAACCCAAGTGCTAATAGCAACTTACAACGATCAACAACACTCACACGGGAAGTACAGACTCCGGCCACGATATCATTCGCCTTTATCCAATAGGGCATGCCATGATCCCCTCATGAGGACTCATGCCGTCCCAAGGGGGTAGGTGCGACGATAACCTTGGTGCAACATAACCTATCTAGACCAAGGACTCAAGACAAATCCACACACTATGAGCCTCACAACTGACAAGAAGACTACACCCACACCCCAAGCAATAGGTTGACAAGATGCAGGATGACGAAAATCAAAAGGAAAGGCTCAAGCTAATACCCGACTCTGCCAACAACCCATCCAACCCATCCATTAACTGACAATCAATATGTCTAAGTGCGAAGGTCGAATTGTTACCAAGCTACTAAGGTCATAATGTTATCATAATGCACACTAAGAAAGGCACTTAACCAAATCAAATACACTTATCAACAATTATAAACTATCAATTAAAATAAGTGAAATACTTAACATTTTAAAGGTGCTCGAGGTTGCTTATAGAATAATCGACATTGTTGTCTAAAAAGGGATAAACCTTAATGATCGATGTTTATAATTAATGCCACTTCAATGTTATTTGCCAATATTCGATGCTATTTCGTTGTCTATAAATGAGTGCCATTTCAATGCAAATTTTAATGCCATTTAATGTTGTTATGCAGTTATAAATAAAAGCCATTCGATGCTATTCAATGCCATGTTAATTCTATCTTGTTGTTTATAATTAAATGTCATGTCCAACTATTAAATGCAAAGTTGATGCTATTATGTTTCTTATAAATAATTTCCACCTCGATGTTATTCAATGAGATTTAATGCTATATGCATGTTCATACAGTTTGATGATATTATTAAATGATATCCAACAACCATGCTTATTATTGCTAATTAATAAAAGAGGAACGTTGTCCAGAAATAATAATGCCAATTATGTAAATGTAAAAACGCAAGGGTATTATTGTCGTCGGGTAAATGTAAAACGCAAGGGTATTATTGCAGTCAGGTAAATGTAAAACACAGGGGTATTATTGTCATCAGGTAAATGTAAAACGGAAACAACAAACGACAATATGTTACAAGTCAAGGCATGATCTTGCTGAGTGATATCATTAGAAGACGTGTTCAAATAAATGGGTAAGTTCATTGTTTAAATATGTAAAACGAAGGTTAGTTCCATAGGGTAAACTCGCCATCCAATTATATTAAAAGCACAAGGTACATTCCCCATCAACTTATATTTAAACACAGAGTGCATTCTCCATCAATTAAAATAAAACACAGAGTACAGTCTCCATCAAAATATAGTGATTTACAGAGGGAGAAGATTTTTTCGATGAAGATATTAAACACAAGAAAAAAAATTCATCATCCAACCATAAGAATTTGCAGAGGGAATTTGCGGTGGAGACTCAATAAAATCCGATTACTAAAATCATTTCTGAATATTAAAATCCTTTTTGATTAATAAAATAAATTCGGAATAGTAAAAACGTGGGTAAAGTAATATTGCAGTGAGTCAATCGTAGTGGTAAATGCCGAAAAAAGTCATGAAGCGTAGAGGTTTAACACAAGAAATTGTTGAGTTACAAGTGATAAATCGATATGTAACAAGTCTTCACAAGGGGTACTATTATTCGTTGTCCAAAGAATGTTAAAGGTGCAGTCTGAAGATAATAAATCTCAACCATTACACAGGAAAAAGAAAATGCTACCATGCACATTGAAAATGCCAAGAATAGTTGTTGGGTCAGGTGAGTAAGCGGGGTATCACTTTTGCACTGACACTGCAGTGGTATGGGTAAGATCATCAGGTAGAATTTGCCATTAAAGGTGATGAAAAGAAAGAAAAAATGAAAAGTGTAAATTATCCATAAATATATTAAAAACACAGAGTTTAAAAATTTTGTGGTTAAGTGTGTTGAATTGTAGAGAGTAAATGCCATTGAATAAAATAAAATGCAGAGTAATGAAAGAATAAGACGCAGTCTAGAGTGGCCAAAGGAAGAGTAAAATCGCATAGTAATGGCAGACCAGAAGTAAAGAAAAACACACAGTAAAATCGTCAGGAGAAACATTAAAAACACAGCCTTAAATAATTGCGAGGAAGGGTATCAAACACAGGGATTAATGTAGAGGATCATAAGTGGTTCGCTACGGGAAGGGAATAACAATCACAGGGGTAATCAATCGCAACAACGTGCAAGACAACCACTTGACCAGGAACAACCAACAGAGATAGACAGTCGGGAAAACTATCCTTCACTCATCATCCACGCACAGAAAAGCAGGGCTTTAGGATCTATAGGTCTATTATCACAGAAGTGACGACTGTCGATTCATCTCCTGGCCAACTGCTCATGCATGGACTCATGATCTAGGGTTGAGGACGAAGTAAAGCACAACTCTTCACAATAAATCAATAAAAAAATTAGGACAGTCACAACATTCATGCATCGAAAGCCAAGGGACTCAAGTCAAGCAATGAGCTTAAGGCTAAGGGAAAATTAAGTTCTCAATTAAAATGTTAAGTCCAACACCTTCTTTACACAGTTAAAAGGACAGAAATGAAAGCATAAAGTCAATAATAATCTACCATGCAAAATAAAAGCAAGCGTACCATAGCCCAAGTCAGTCGCTTCGAGTCATTGTTCCGCGCGCTCCATGAAGCTCTCGCTTGCGGACCGCTATGAATTCACCAGTACCTCCCATTCAATGCCAGGGGTACTCTTCTTTCCCCTCAGCCCCTCGAGCCACAAATGGTCCACGCACACTAAACCAGAGAAAAACTAGCTCCTATCTCACCTTGCAAGGTCGAGCTACCACTCCTCACCAAGCTAGGTATCCCAACTCCCACAAGATAAGTCAGTCAAGTCTAAAACTATGCAGCGTAACATTACACATCACAAAACATATCCATCCTCCTCCTCCTCCCTCCTTTATATCTAAGTCATTTTCTTTCCCAAATTCTCATTTAATTTAGTGTTCAATAATTAAATTCAGAAAAATCCTCCCCGTACCTGTGTCACCCATCCCCTTCATTGCACCAGAAATTAATTTCATTAATTATTTAATTACTCCTATTTCCCTCACCCACCTAAAATCATTCCTAGAATCGCTCCTAGGTGTCCCCATATTCCCTTACACATTTTAAAGACTTACCCCCTTACTAATTTACTAGTTGAGTTCAATTTAGAAAGTTCTTAAAGGCAAGATTCCTTGTTAAGTTAGTCATTATGTTTTTTCCTTATGTTTCCCTTTCTCTTTATGTTTCCCCCTTTTCCCTTAGTTTCCTAATTCTTTTAAATTTCCCTCTTTCCCTTTTTATCTAAAAATCAAATTAGCAAGTGTAGGAAATTACCTTTTCCCCCTTTTTCTTTTAATTAATAATTTTTTAATTAACACAAGTAACAAAACAATTATTTCCTTTTATGTTAAAAATGTAATCCCCCAAAGTAATTTGATTTTTATAAATTAATTGAATGGATTACCCCCTTCTCGTCACATGTTTAAAGATTATTATTATTATTCTTTTTTTTTCCACAAGCATCACTTAGACCTAGATTTCAATTTTTGAGGCTCGCCGACATTTTTATTAGGGAAAAAAAAAAAAATTAAACTTTCTCATCACATCATTCATTCTAAATCCATCTAGGTTTATTCACTTATTAGTTAACAATGGAACATGCCCTTCAGGATGCACTAGGTGTTCCAAGGGTGCCACTTGCCTCATTTTGTTTCCCTTGTGCGACGTGCCCTTCAGAACGCACTACGTGCTCCAAGGGTGCCACTCGCCTCGTGGCTGACTTGGTAGGCATAAAAAAACCCTCGAGTCAATACTCCATCAGGTGATCTTGTGGGAGACAAAGGGACTCTAAGGAATAAGGCCCCTACCTTATTGCGCGCCCCTTAGAATCATCGTGAGCGACTGTCGTAGTCTGCCCTCACGGCATCATGGGTCTTCTCGAACTAGGTAATCATTAACCTACAGTTTGAGCCCCGACGGGAGTGCTATTAGGTTGTGGCAGGGTTGTTGTCCACACCTCTCCCTCAATGTCTCTAGTAGTCGTGTGTGACCCCTCTACTCCACATGTGAGTATCGTCGACAAGTTATCGTCAGCCTGCATCATCAACAAATCATGTCAGAAATAAAATCCATAATCATAACATATAATCAAATGCACATATGTCATATATACAACAATCAAACCCCAATAGTCCACTCCCTGACTCGATCCAGAGTCCAAGGGTTTCATCGATGCCTCTGCATCCTCAAGGTCCAAATCCTGCACACTCAGGAGAACCGAGTCAATAGCACCTGTCTAAGTCAATACATCAAAATAACATATAATCTCATCCATAATGCCTCATAATCATAATCAACAACGAATAGAATAATAATCCAGATCACTTGCAAGCAAGTGTCCTCAAAGAATAAGTTCACTCAACGCGCACAAGAGCGAAATGTTACAATTATCACAATTGATCTAATTTTTTTCAACTTATACATACGTTTCTAATAAAACTCAAAAAATTGTTAAAATAATTAAAAAAAATTATATATAACAAAATATTATTAACCATCTTTTCCATAGTCAAAAGGACTTTTTTAATTAGACTATTCAAAGAAAAAAGATTCTTCAATTATGATGGCTATGACATCTTTACTTAAAGAAAAGAAGGCATCTATCATGAGCCATTACTTCATAATTTTACAATAATTACATCAATTAAATTGTTAAATGAGTTTAGGTTAATACAATCTTTCTTATGATGCCTAAACATTTAAAATTATTTTTATATAATTTTAATATTTTCTGGTTATCATTTTAATAAGTAAAAAGAATATTGATTTATATCAAATATATGATTTCTCATATCAATCATATATTTTAATATCAATCATACATTTTGTTAAATGAGAAATTTTAATAGGTAAAAGAAATATTGATTTATATCAAATATATGATTTCTCATATTAATTATACATTTTAATACTAATCATACATTTTATTAAATGAGATTGAGTTAATACGATCTTTCTTATAATGTATGTTTAAATATTTTAAAAAAAAATTATTTAATTTTAATATTTTTTGGTTATCATTTTAATAGGTAGATGGTTATCATTTTAATAAGTAAAAGGAATATTAATTTATATAAATATATGATTTCTCATATCAATCATACATTTTAATATCGATCATACATTGTATTGGTGGAGAATTATTCAACATTATAATAACATTTTAATATCAATCATACATTCTATTGGTGGAGAATTATTCAGCATTATAACTAACAGTGGAAATTTGCATAATCCAATTCATACATTTTACTTATGTTATAGCAATCCCTGAATCATATATTTTATTTTATTTATGTTATATAACAATCTATAATACTATGTAATTTATTATAATATTATGTGATTTAAATTTTAGTTTATATTAATGAATTATTTTTTTATGAATGGATGATTGGTAGAGTTTTTAAACCATATTTATTGAAATAAGTGTAAAACAAAAAATTATTGTTAAACTTTAATATTTAATTAAATAAATCTTATTTTAAAATTAAAATAATAAGATTGTTAAAAATTTTAAAAAATGATATAATTTTAAGTTGATTATGATTAATTTTATAAATATAATGCTTTTCATTTTGTGTATCATAAGATAAAAAACACATTCTTTATCCACTTATACAAGTGGAATACTTTTTTATTTTTAACTTGTTTTCTATTATTTTATCATTTTTTTTCCTTGAAAATAAAATTATAATTTCCATTCATAGAAATATGCATACATATGTCATAAAGTTTTTCACAAATAACCTAGCCATTAGGCTAAAAAAAAAGTCTAACAGATATCATAAACCTAACACAAGCTCAAAAGATAGATGATGTTCAAAGATTTGTTCATAATGTAATTCTACCGCATGTCAAATCCTAGTTGTAGACCATCTTCGAAAAAAGTATCTACTACCCCATTGCACTCTTTGTAAACATGGGTAAATGAAATTGAGATAAATGTTATGAAGATTTAAGAATATACATGTCAAATCCTTGAATCTAGTTGTAAACCATCTTTGGAAAATATATGTGCTTCCTCATTGCACTCTCTATAAACATATGTAAATGGGTTTGAGGTAAATGAACTATATATCTTTAATTATACAACTTATTAAATTATATACATGAAGCTTTCTTTGAATGAGAAAATAAAATGAAAAGGATAAATACTAAGTCATAAGCATTTGTTTCCAAATTTTACATATTTTATTTATTAATTAGTTAAGTCCCACAAAATTATGAAATTATGATAAATTTATTATTTTCAGTATATTGTTAAATCTCATTAGGATTATTGGTTTCAATGTTAGAATTAATGCTTATATTAGTAGATTTGGTTTGGGTTTGTTAGAGACAGTTGAAATTCTCTCAACTTCTCTCTCTAAGTTTGGAATAAGTTGGATCTGACAACACTTATATAAGTGTATTGTATTTGGGTTTGCATATGCAATAATAATAATAATAGTGTGCATATAATTTTTCTAAGTTTCAAAGGGTCTTGTCTGTAGGGTGATCATGGTTTCTTAGCCAAAGGTTAGTCCCATGGGTCATGGTTTTTTAGCCAAAGGCTAGTCCCACAAGTCACCACATGCTAGTAAACAAAAAAAGAATTATTTTCAATATATTCTCCACAATATTCACAAATGCATTGTATCATAATGAATTTGATAATATTAAACTTAAATTTTATTTTTTGAACATTTGCATATTTATAATTTTGGTAGATATTCTTGTTACTTGTAGCTTGGTCCTATAATAAGACCTAAAATTGCTTCTAATTGGCTAAGAGTTCATCTTTCTCACTCGTCATTTTAGGTGGAGTGGTTTTACTTGAATAATAGTGATAAATGATCACATGATATGAATCTGTGAAAGATGATAGGAATCTTGTATGGTTGACCATCCATTAGCTTTCCAATGTTATGCATATGCTTAAAAACTAATTATTTTTTCATAATATGTAAATTTCTTTTATCACACATGTGATTGGCTAACCAATTCTATGTCTTTTTTGGAGCTCTAATAGAATGTGATTTTTCGATCTTAGGTTATACCTATGTTTTGAATTTTAATCACCTAACATGCACACAATGCAATTTTTTTTCTAATAGCCTAAGTTTGGAGTTTTTATCTTATATGAGGTGGGTGGAGTTGGATGCACACATAGTGAATGATACCATGAGGTGGGTGGAGTTGGATGCATGCACACTGAATGAAAATTCAAAGCTTAACCACTGGAATGACATATACGTATATACCATGTGAGGTGGATTTCTCAACTTTTTCAGATGAGTCAAGTTTTGGCCCTTTTTAAAACATTAAAGTTTTAAAAAGGTAACCATATACATCAAAGCTTTGGTTATCATCGTCTCAAAATAATAGATTTTAGAAAAATAACCACTAAATGCGCTTAACTTCACTTTGAAGTGATTGTGTTGTAGATTACGTGAAAAAAATAACAATTATAAAATTCAAAAAGAGTAGAAAAAAATAGACTAAGTCACAATGAATATTAATAAAATAGAATACACCTAAAGTTAAATGAATATTGTATAAAACCAAAATAATGACAGAAGAGTCAAATACAATCCTATTTTAGAAGGGGAGGAAATAATTGTACGATTGTTATTCATATGGTTATGAATAAAGTTACGATGTCAATTTTATTGAGTTTATATTAAAAATTTAATAACAATATGATATGTGGATGATTGATTGATCCAGGTGGATATCGGGGGCCACCCACTTTTTCCAAATGGCTCAAAACAGTTTTCTGGCCATTTTGGCAATTTACTATTTTTAGCAGGTTTTCACTTCCGGGGCCATTTTGAGGGCCTAAATGAAGTTTTTTTTAGATCAATGTTCTCAATGATAGCTGAATGCATGATTGCGCCCCCAAAATGAATCTCCTCGATGATACCTTTCCAACGAGCTATCACACGCCTAAAACGGAGATCGTATGCAAAAGTTACGACCCCGAGAAGTTGATGTACTCACTTACCCAAACGGGGCCCACATGACTTTTGGCGCTTCA
>SNQJ01S0061808.1:37619-58549 GCA_010110895.2 Picea sitchensis | reverse complement strand
CTGTAGGAGTAAAAAAAAAAAATCGAGGCCTGTCCACACCCTTATTTGAGACCTATCCCATTGGATTCCTCTTTTTGTCATGATCGCGGTGATACCTATCATTTTTAAGCCTTTTTCTCGTGGTCCTCGGCCTCTTCTCGACACCCTTATTTGGGACCTATCCCATTAGATTTCCTTTCACTCACTGATCGCAATGGTATCTATCACTTGTAAGCCTTTTTTACCCGTGGACCCACCCGCCCTTTTCAAATACCCTTCTTTCCCACTTCTTCATGTGTTTCCCCTTCACCATGGCCAACACTCACAACCAAGAACTTGAAAACCACATCAATACCCACATATATGAAAAAATGGACTACATGAAAGAGGAATTGAAGAAGTACATCAATTCCCACCTTGCCAGCTAGCTTGCATCCCACCTTGATTCTCAAGTTGACTCCTTTCCTACCAAGGCCGTGGAAAAACTACCATTTCCTGGAGTCCATACCTCATTTGAACAACCTTCTAACCCAGAAGATACAACTTCCTCCAATTCCCAGCGTTTTTAGTCCAACCCCTTTCATCATGATTTGTGTCTTCCATGAGTGGAGGTGAACAAATTTGATGGCTCGGATCCCACTGGTTAGGTCACTCAAATGGAACATTACTTCTCCTTGCATATAATCATGATGTAGGAGCATCGTAAGCAACCAGCCAAGCAAACATAAGGCGGAAGACAGCTGGAAGAAGCGCATCACACATTTTACACATCTTGAAATGTTTTTGAAAAATTAATGAAGCAGATATTAATATGATAGTTGGGGAAAGCGTACTTACATTTATATCTTAGATATTGTAAACAGATATTGAGCGATTTCTCTCATCTGTAGTATGTAAAGGTGTTTATACGTAATTAATGAAAGTAGGTATATTTGAATTCATAGATTAGACAGTTTAGAGAGTAGGAGGGAAAACGAATATAGACACCCTCACCCTTGTATTATTGTATCATTAGAACAGAGGAAGGGAGATTTTCATAAGCTATTGAGCTGTAGAAGAGAGCTATAGAGAAGAACCCATGTACATGAGCACTTGAGTTAATATATGAAGTTTTGACTCATTTTCATGGTGTTATGATGCTTACTGTTTACATTTGTTGAATGGTATGCTTACAGTTGCTTTACTCTCTCTGTTTATGCATTTGTTTCAATGATGTGTTGAATGTGTAATTTCATGTTAAGTGTATGAAGTCTGAGAGAGGAGAAGAATGAGTTTCAATTGTTTCTCATCCTGAGAGTTTCTGCAAGGAGTGCAGTAAAACGTCCGCAAGGTATGCGTTGACAAAAGTCTGAGTTTTATCTCAGAAAGCTCAGGAGAGATATTGTTGTTCTCATTTCCCGCAGAAGTGTAGGTGAAGCACAGAGCCGTGCAAGGTGTGCGCAAGCTAGTTGAAGCCTTGGATTTGATAGATCCAGAAGGAAGGTGGAAGGACTGTTGTTGCAAAGAGTGCATAGAGTCGGGGACTCAAATAACCATAGGTTATTTGAAAGATTACCGCAAGGAGTGTGAGTAGGATCTCTTGGAGACTTAGGTTCATAAGTGAAAGCTCAGGAGGGTTAGTACCTTTGAAGAGTTCAAAGGAAGAAAGGGAGTGAAATTATCGTGCAGAAGTTAAGTTCAGTGGAAGGACGCCAAATCAGTTTGGCCAGAGAAGTCATTGAGGAGTAAATCGGGTGGTCATAATTCTCCAAGGAGAACTCCCAAAGTCGCAAGGACCGTAGGATCCAGAGGAGTTGCAGGGTGGATAAGGGTTGGACAAACCCATTACATTGGTTTCAAGATTCAACGTCGACCGTCGATCATGACCATCAAATCGTCAAGATCATTTCGGCAAATCGGGGTTTGTAAGTCCGGAGTGCAAACCAAATCCCTTGGTCACTCGAACTTCTGAATCGTGAAATGGATTATCATGTGTGAAGAAGAGGCGTAGAATTTTCAGCGCTTCGAAAATTCAGAGTTCGGTATTTCGTGGGTCCTGACGACAAGGAGTCGGGACGCTTAGCATTGAAAATCCCGAAGTCGCAAGTCGCGATGGGATTTTGGCATGGAATTTTGGGATTTTGGCACTTCGGGTGTTGGGAAGAAGAGCAGGCAGCGTTTTGGGTTCGAGAGTTTCAAACTCCTGGTTCCCGGAAGTCCAAAATAACATGGGTCGTCGAATCGAATGAGGGCTTATAGCCGTTGATCTCGTGGAAGAAGCATTTCGGAGTTCGGAGTTTTGAAGTGATAAAGGAACGGCTGTAGAAGGGTTATTCAAATTCTGAAAGCCGGAAATCTTGAGTGGACAGGTGGCAAGAATCCATGTGGGTAACAGAGTACAGTGGGGAAGACAGGTGGCATGTTTTTGTCAATAGGCGGAGTCAATCCTCGTTGACCATTTCAGGGTTTTGAAGGTTGAAGAACCGGGAGTCTTGCAGCCAGATTCGCGAAATCGTGAAGTTCGAAACTTCGAATCGATGAAAAGTTTCGTTGGAGAGCCAACCTTTGTTGAATGCATCAGGGTTCGGCATTTCGACAGTTTCGAAGACAAGAGGTCGAGATTCTTTGGTCCAGAATTCCCGAAGTCACAAAACGTGACACAACTGTGGAGGAGAACGCGGCCAAAGATTTTGGTGTTTCGGCATTTCGGGTTTAGGCGGGTTAAAAAGCCGAGAAACTCGACAGCAAGAATCGTGACATCACGAAACCCAAAGTCCCGATTAGGAAAAGGGCGCGATCATATTATTGGTCAGGAGATTTGGGTTGATGCCTTGTGTTTGATCACGTGGGTGTACCTATAAGGACCTGTGGAAAACATTGTTGTGTGTGTGTGGGATTCCTTATGGAGGAATCGAAAAGTCAATTTGACTCAGGGGCAGATTTGGAATGATCCTTCACGGACCTCGGCCTGAGGATCGAGGAGGGTCTACATCATTTGGTATCAGAGCCCAGAATAAGTTCTTTGCTTTTTGTAGCAGAGAAAAGAGGAACATTTTACAACCATGTTGCCAAGAAGAAGAGACGGGCCAATGCCAATGCCTGATCCAGCAAGAGAAAGAGAAATGCATGAGTTACGTGCCAGGCTTGATGCCATGGAGACAACACAGAGGTGCACAGTTGACGTTGGGGATATCAGCGAAGCTGAAAGTGAAAATGAAGATGGAAATGAAGAAGGAGAAGTTGCAGTCGAAGATGCTGCAGATGAACACCTATTCAGGGTTGTTGCAAGGATAGGTGCCAAAGCAAGAATGGACATTCCAGTGTATGAGGGAAACCTGGATGTTGAAGAGCTTCTAGACTGGATTAGAGCTCTAGATAAATACTTCGACTATGAGGATGTCGAGGAAGACAAGAAGGTCAAACATGTCATTACTAGACTTAAAGGGCATGCAACACTATGGTGGGATGAACTGCAGGCTAACAGACGTTGCAAGGGCAAGCAAAAAATCAAAAGCTAGGATAGAATGGTTGCAAAGATGAAAGCCAAATTTATACCCAAGGATTATCAAATCACTTTGTTTCAGAGGGTGCGGAATTTGAGATAGAAGCTGATGTCAGTGAAAGAATACACTAAAGAGTTCTACAAGATAAACATCAAAGCAGGTCATCGGGAAAGCGATGATGAAAAAGTTTCCAGATATATGAATGGTATGCGATATGACATTAAAGATGAGATGAGCATGATGACCATTCGAAATGTGGAAGATGCTTATCAGATAGCTCTGAAAGCCGAAGAGAATCTGAGCCGGAAGCAAGGTCAAAGAGGTCGAGGTAGAAGTCAAGCCAGAGGCAAAACAATTGCCCAAGACAGAACTCAGAAATCTAAAGAAGAGGAGAAGAAACCTCAAACTCAACATGAGAGAGGAGGAAGCTCACAAAGAGGGCAATATGCTGATAGAAATACTTTTCCTCGAGCTAGAGGAAAAGGAAGAGGTAGAGGCAGTGAAGTAAAATGCTTTGTCTATGGAAATATCGGACATAAATCCTATGAGTGTCTAGATAAGAAAAAAGATGGTGGTGAAACTCACATTGTCGAAGCTCAAGGATGGAATGTTGAGGCAGAAGATGTTGAGCGTGGAAGATCTTTGATGATGAGGAAAGTTCTCTTGAAGCCAGAGAAGGAGGTAGAGAACCCAGCCCAAAGAAACAGTCTGTTTCAGACTGCTTGCAAAACCAAAGACAGGGTATGCAAGGTCATAGTGGACAGTGGTAGCACGGAAAATATCGTATCTACAGAGATGGTAGAAAAGTTGGAGCTAGACATTGTTGTACATCCAAGCCCATACAGAGTTTCGTGGCTACAAAAAGGACATCAGGTAAATGTCACTAAATAGTGTTTAGTTGAATTTAAAATAGGGGGATATAAAGATGAAATATTATGTGATGTCATTCCCATGGATGTTTTCCATCTATTGTTGGGTAGACCATGGAAATATGACAGGAACGTGATTCAAGATGGGAGAAAGAACACATACACCATGGAGAAGAATGGGAGGACGCACATGTTGTTGCCGATTAAAAACCAAGAGGTGAAAACAGAGATGAGAAACAATGTACTTCTCATGAGTGGGAAGGAACTTCTTAAGGAGGTTAAGAAGAAGAAAGACACACAATTTATTGTGGTCAGGAAGCCCAAAATTGTTTTGACCAGTACGAGAATAGATGATTTACCAGAAGAAATCCAGGAATTGCTGGGAGAATTTGTTGATATAGTAGTGGACGAACTACCTTGTTCGTTGACACCTATCAGAAGTATAAGCCGTCATATCGACCTTATACCTGGAACCAATTTACCAAACAAAGCCGCGTACAGGTTGGCGCCGCAGGAAATGAAGAAGTTAAGAGACAGGTCCAAGACTTAATGGACAAAGGATTGATTAGAGAAAGATTGAGTCCATGCACTGTTCCGACAATGCTCAGCCCAAAGAAAGATGGAGGCTGGAGAATGTGTACAGACTCAAGGGTGATCAATAAGATTACCATCAGATACAGATTTCCATTACCAAGGATGGACGACTTGATGGATTGCTTGAGTGGGGCAAGATTTTTTTCAAAGATTGATTTGAAAAGCAGATATCATCATATTAGAATGAGAGAAGGTGATGAATGGAAGACAACATTCAAGATGAATGAGGAGCTGTATGAATGGCTTGTCATGCCATTTGGATTAATGAATGTGCCCAGTACTTTCATGAGATTGATGAACGAAGTCCTGAAGGATTTTATAGGGAAATTCGTCATTGTATATCTTGATGATATATTAATTTTCAGCAAGACAGAAGCAGAGCACTTGAAGCATTTAGCTGCAGTAATGAGAAGATTGAAGCAAGAGAAATTGTTGATAAATATGAAGAAATCGTCATTTATGAGGATAGAACTCATTTATTTGGGTTTTGTTATCTCTACAAATGACTTGAAGATGGATCCAGAAAAGGTAGATGCAATTAAGAATTGGCCATCGTCGAAGAGTGTGTTTGAAGTTCGAAGTTTCCATGGTTTGGCAAGTTTCTACAGGAAATTCATTTGAAACTTCAGTGGAATCAGCACACCAACGATGGATATGGTGAAGAAAAGACACAAGTATTTTCACTGGACAGAATAAGCAGAGAAGAGTTTCAATTTGTTGAAGAAGAAGATCACAGAGAAACCAATTATGGTTTTGCCAGATTTTAGCAAGACATTCTAGGTCAAGTGTGACGCGAGTGGATTTGCAATTGGAGCAGTCTTGAGCCAAGACGACAGGTCGATCGCATACTTCAATGAAAAACTGAATGAAGCGACGATCAAGTACTCAACATATGAAAAAGAATTCTATGCAGTCATACAAGCACTGAAGAAATGGAGACATTATTTGGTTCCTAAAAAGTTTGTTTTGTACAGTGATAATCATGCTTTACAGTTGAACCAAAAACATGTTAAATGGGTTGAATTCATGCAAAATTTTACTTTTGTGATTAAGCATATTTCTGGAACTGCTAACAAAGTTGTTGGTGCTTTGAGCAGGAAATTTTTGCTTATGCAGGAATTTAGAGTCAAGACTTTGGGTTTTGATAACCTCAAAGAAATGTATAGGGATGTCCCAGATTTTAAGGAGGCATATGAGGCATCTGAGAATCCAGTTCTCAGGTACAGAAGCCAATGAACCGAGTATATGATCCAGGATGGGTTATTATTTCAGGGAAATCAACTATGTATTCCAAAATGCTCCATGAGGGAGAACATGTTGAAGGAAAAACACAGTGGAGGATTGGTCGGACACTTCAGTCATGATAAGACGTTCTCAAAGTTGAATGGCTCATATTTTTGGCCAGGGATGAGGACAGAGGTTAAGAAATTTGTGGACAGATGCAGGATTTGTCAGCACACAAAAGGGAAAACGCAGAACACGGGGTTATATCAACCATTACCCATACCAGAAAGGTCATGGGACGCAGTGAGCATGGATTTTATATTGGGACTGCCAAGAACACAAAGAGGATGTGATTCAATTTTTGTGGTAGTCGATAGATTTTCAAAGATGGCACATTTCATACCATGCCAGAAAACCTACGACGCAACTCATATTGTGAACCTGTTTTTCAAGGAAGTCATCAGACTTCACGGCTTGCCAAGGAGTATCATTTCTGATCAGGATACCAAGTTCGTTGGACATTTCTGGAGGACCTTATGGGAAAATCTAGGGACAAGTTTTCCTTTTAGCTCATCATATCATCCTCAAATGGATGGACAGACAAAGTTCGTGAACAGAAGCTTGAGATATTTGTTAAGAAGCTTAGTGACTGAACACCACAGTCAGTGGGATCACATTCTGCCACAGGTGAAATTTGCTTATAATGATTCGCTTAACAGAAGCACAGGGCAGAGTCCATTCCAGATTGTATATGGAATGCAGCCAAGGAGAGTTTCTGAATTGAAAGATTCAGAACAAGCTGAATTCAGGAGTGCTAGTGCAGAAGACTTTCCAGAAGGAATGAAGGAGCTTCACAACCAAGTCAAGGAGCGATTGTAGAGTTCAAGTCAAGAATACAAGCGGAGAGCAGATCAACACAGGCGAGAGCTTCAATTTGAAGTTGGTGATCTGATTCTTGCGCATATGAGGAAGGAAAGGTTCCCAAGGGGAACATATAACAAACTGACGATGAAAAAGATTGGACCATGCAAGGTCATAAAGAAATTTAGGGCAAACGCATATGAGATTGAATTACCTGATGGGATCGGAATCTCACCGATATTCAACGTTGCAGATTTGTACCCTTACAGAGCTAAAGGAGCAGAGAAGAAACAAAAAGAGATTCAATGGGAAAAAAAAAATGCCTATAGCTGAAAAGCCATAGATGGAAAGCATAATTGACAAGAGGATTAGCAAAAAGACCAAGAGAAGAGAGTATTTCAAATACTTGGTCAAATGGAAGGGACATCCAGTTGAAGATGCTAGTTGGGAAGATGAAGCAAAAATTCATAACCATGGACATACCGTGCAAGAGCTCATGAACATGAGTGCATGAAAATTTTCAAGAAAGGGAGTATGATGCATAAGCATCATAAGTAGCCAACCAAGTAAGCATAAGGCGAAAGATAGCTGGAAGAAGCATAGCACACATTTTACACATTTTGAAATGTTTTTGAAAAATGAATGAAGCGGATATTAATGTGATAGTTGGGGAAAGCATACTTACATTTATATCTTAGATATTGTAAACAGATCTTGAGCGATTGCTCTCATCTGTAGTGCGTAAAGGCGTTTATACGTAATTAATGAAAGTAGGTAGATTTGAATTCATAGATTAGACAGTTTAGAGAGTAGTAGGGAAAACTGATATAGACACCCTCACCCTTGTATTATTGTATAATTAGAATAGAGGAAGGGAGATTTTCATAAGCTATTGAGCTGTAGCAAAGAGCTGTAGAGAAGAACCCATGTACAGGAGCACTTGAGTTAATATATGAAGCTTTGACTCATTTTCATGGTGTTATGATGATTACTGTTTACATTTGCTGAATGGTATGCTTACAGTTGTTTTACTCTCTCTGTTTATGCATTTGTTTCAATGCTATGTTGAATGTGTGATTTCATGTTAAGTGTATGAAGTCTGAGAGAGGAGAAGAATGAGTTTCAATTGTTTCTCATCCTGAGAGTTTCTACAAGGAGTGCAATAAAACATCCGCAAGGTGTGTGTTGACAAAAGTATGAGTTTTATCTCAGAAAGCTCAGGAGAGATATTGTTGTTCTCATTTCCTGCAGAAGTGTAGGTGAAGCACAGAGCCATGCAAGGTGTGCGTATGCCAGTTGAAGCCTTGAATTTTATAGATCCAGAAGGAAGGTGGAAGGATTGTTGTTGCAAAGAGTGCATAGAGTCAGGGACTCAAATAACCAGAGGTTATTTGAAAGATTGTCGCAAGGAGTGCGAGCAAGATCTCTTGGAGACTTAGGTTCATAAGTGAAATCTCGGGAGGGTTAGTACCTTTGAAGATTTCAAAGGAAGACAGGGAGCGAAATTATCACGCAGAAGTTAAGTTCAATGGAAGGACGCCAAATCAGTTTGGCCAAAGAAGTCATTGAGGAGTAAATCGGGTGGTCAAAATTCTCCAAGGAGAACTCACGAAGTCACGAGGACCATAGGATCCAGAGGAGTTGCAGGGTGGATAAGGGTTGGACGAACCCATTACGTTGGTTTTAAGATTCAATGTCGACCGTTGATCGTGTCCGTCGAGTTGTCAAGATCATTTCGGCAAATCAGGGTTTGTAAGTCCAGAGTGCAAACCAAATCCCTTGGTCACTCGAACTTTCGAATCACGAAATGGATTATCGTGTGTGAAGAAGAGGCGTAGAATTTTCGACGCTTTGGAAATTTGGAGTTCAGTATGTCGGGGTTCCTGACGACAAGGAGTCGAGGTGCTTAGCATTGAAAATCCCAAAGTTGCGAGTCACAACGGGATTTTGGCATGGAATTTCAGGATTTCGGCACTTCGGGTGTCAAGAAGTAGAGGAGGCAGCATTTTGGGATCGAGAGTTTCAAACTCCCAGTACTCGAAAGTCCGAAATAATGTGGGTCATCGAATTGAACGAGGGCTTATAGCCGTTGACCCCGTGGAAGGTGCCATTTCAGAGTTCGTGGTTTTGAAGTGATAAAGGAACGGTTGTCAAAGGGTTATTCAAGTTCTGAAAGCCAAAAAGATTGAGTGGATAGGTGGCAAGAATCCACGTGGGAAACCGAGTACAGTGGGGAAGACAGGTGGCGTGTTTTCGTCAATAGGTGGAGTCAATCCTTGTTGACCGTTTTGGGGTTTTGAAGGTTGAAGAATCGGGAGTCTTGCAGCCAGTTTCGCAAAATCGCGAAGTTCGAAACTCCAAATCGACGAAAATTTTCATTGGGGAGCCAACCTTGGCTGAATGCATCGGGGTTCGGCATTTCGGCAGTTTTGAAGACAAGATGTTGGGATTCTTTGNGGTGTTTCGACATTTCGGGTTTAGGAGGGTTGAAAAGCCGAGAACCTCAACAGCAGGAATCACGACATCGCGAAACCCGAAGTCCCGATTCGACAAAGGGCGCAATCATATTGTTGGTCAGGAGATTTGGGTTGATGCCTTGTGATTGATCATGCGGGCATACCTATAAGGACCTGTGGAAAACATTGTTCTGTGTGTGTGGGATTCCATGTGGAGGAATCGAAAAGTCAATTTGACTCAGGGGCAGATTTGGAACGATCCTGCGCGGACCTCGGCCTGAGGGTCGGGGTGGGGTCTGCATCAAATCACTAATGACTTGGCCAAACTTCGGCCAAAATTCGTTATGGTATCCTCTATATGGATCTTGAATGTTGGTAATGGTGGCAATGGCGTAAAAAATCACACCAAGGATATGTTTCTTAGACACAATTTGTGGCTGAAATTTTGAACACTTTGACACTGACACACACTCAGTGGTTCGTTTGACCAAATTGAAACAGTTTGGTACCATGGAATAGTTTATCGTCACATACCAAGGTTAGGGTTTTTTAGGGTTCCTACATACAAGGTCATTCGGGAATTACTTCCCAACTCCATGCCATTCAACCAATTGTGACACTTTTTTTGCATCCTGACCTCCAATCTATCATCTCCAAACATCATACTAATTTTTCCACTCCCCATGGACTTCCCCTTCTCGCAATGTTCATGATCATTCCATTCCTCTAGTTCTAGGTAGTCTTCCTCCCAATGTTCTCCCTTATCATCAATCCTTTTCCCAGAAGAATGAAATTGAGAAAATTGTTCAAGAATTGCTTGGCGCGGGTGTCATCCATCCTAACACCAACCCCTATTATTCTCCTTTGGTCATGGTCCTCAAGAAATAAGGCCCATGGCACATGTGTCAACATTTTCGTTCCCTCAACAAACTCACCATCAAGGACAAGTTTCTCGTTCCTATCATTGATTATTTATTGGATTAATTGAGTGGTGCTTAGTACTTTACTAAAATTGATCTTCATTTTGGCTACAACTGGATACATATGAAAGAGGAAGACATTCTCAAGACTGCATTTCGAACTCATGAGGGTCACTATGAGTTCTTGGTCATGCCCTTTGGCCTGTGTAATGCCCCCTCCACTTTCCAAAGTCTCATGAATCACGTCTTTTGTCCTTTTCTCCATGATTTTGTCTTAGTTTTCTTTGATTATATTCTCATCTATAGTAAAACATGGATAGCCCATATTTCCCATGTGGATAAAATTATCCATCTACTTTCTTAGCACCAACTTTTCCTCAAACAATATAAATGTTCCTTGTGTGCCTTAGAAGTGGATTACTTGGGTCATATTGTCGGCAAGGATGGCCTAAGGGTGGATCCTTAAAAAATTGAAGCTATGCAAGATTGGCCTCACCCCAAAACTCTCAAGAGCTTGCATATTTATATGGGTTTAACGGGATATTATCACAAGTTTGTTCATAATTTTGGCAAAATTGCAACACCTCTTACTGCTCTCCTTAAAAAGAATTATTTTAATTGGACTCCAGTAGTTGATCATTCCTTCCACGCCTTGAAAGAGGCTATGTGCACAACTCATGTCTTGTCCCTTCTTGACTTCAAGAAGAAGTTTGTCCTAGAATTTGATGCTTTCGGGAAAAGAATTGGAGCAGTCCTCATGAAAGAAGGACGACCTTTTCCTTCACTAGCAAAGAAATTTCGGAGTGACATTTGGTCCAATACATATATAAAAATGAAATTTTGGCTATTCTGCATGTCGTGGATCTTTGGTGTCCTTATCTATTGGGGAAACGCTTCCAAATTAAAACTAATCATCAGAGCCTCAAGCATTTTCTAGAACAATGATTTTCATCCTCGGAGTAACAAAAATGGGTGACTAAGCTATTTGGATATGATTATGAGATCATTTAAAATAAGGGAAAATAAAATGTTATTGTTGATGCTCTTTCCAGGAAGTATGAAGATGAAGGGTCCCTCTTTTCTCTCTCATTCCTTGTACCATATTGGATCCAAGTTGTTCACCAAAAATGGCTACAAGACCCCAAAATTTATTGCATGATCCAACAATTGCAAGACAATTCTACAGTTTCACCAGGGTACTCTTGGAAAAACGATGAGCTTCACTACAAAGGTCGTTTGTATTTAAGGAAACAGTCGCAACTTAAATCTTTGGTGCTTTTGGAGCTTCATGCTTCCCCCACAACTAGGCATTCAGGGTTTACCAAAACCAATGAAAGGGTCAAACGTTCTTTTTTCTGGGATGGTATGAAACATGACATCCACACCTTTGTGTCTGAATGTGATGTTTGTCAACGCAACAAGGGAGAAATAGTCAAGGCCCTGGGCACGCTACAACCGCTCCTGATTCCACCAGCTATTTGGAAGGATATTTCTATGGATTTCATTGTTGGCTTACCTAAGGGAAATAAGTCAGTCATCATAGTGGACTAGTTGATCGTCTTTCCATATATGCTCACTCGTGTGCTCTTCAACACCCATTCACCGCATCCATAGTGACTCAAATTTTCATGGATAATATCTTCAAGCTTCATGGCATGCCTCATTCTGTTGTCTCTAACAAAGATCTCACTTTCACCAACAATTTTTGGAAAGAATTGTTCAGGCTCCAGGGAATCCAATTGCATCTTAGTATCGTCTATCGTCCCCAGACTGATGGCCAAACTAAATTTGTGAACAAGTGTTCGGAAACATATTTGAGGTGTTTTGTATATGATAGAAAAAATAAGTGGGCTCAGTGGTTACCCTTAACTGAATGGTGGTACAACACACCTTACCATACGACTACTCCCATGACTCCTTTTGAAGAAGTATATGGAAAAAAGACACCATTGGTTCTCTCATACATGCTAGGTGTCTCGAAGGTTCAGGAGGTTGACAAAAATATTGCAGTCTACGAGGCCATTCTACGTACCCTCAAACCAAATTTGGCCATGGCTAAGAATCACATGAAGCAACGAGCATATCAAGGTCGTTTTGAACGAAAATTTGTTGAAGGGAACCATGTGTTTCTTCATCTGCAACCTTATAAGTAGACTTCACTCAAAGTTGACCAATATCAGAAACTTGCTCCCAAATTTTATGGTCCTTATACAATTCTGAAGCGAGTGGGGCAGGTGGCCTACTAGTTAGCTTTTCCGAGTCATTCTAAGCTCTATCCCATTTTTAATGTCTCATGCTTAAAGAAGGTGATTGGAAATAAGTGCCACACTCAAACCAATCTCCCTGGGTTGGATTAAGGAGGTTCCATTTGGTTGTAACCACAAGCAATATTTGATGAGCGTGAGTGTTGTCTTCCTCAGTGCACCATCAATGAAGTGTTAGTGCAGTGGAAAGATACAACTCCAGAAGATGCCACTTGGGAAAAGATCACCATTCTGCAACAACTTCCCCATCTCAAGCCTTGAGTACAAGGCTATTCTTCAAGCGGGAGGGCATGTTAGGGACCTAACCTCCATAACCCCTCACACAGGTAGAATAATATATTTCCATGTAATAAAGGTCAGCATTAGTTAATAAGGCCTATTTAATAAATGTGAACAAGTCAATGTAAGAAGACCTAATAGAATCTTCCGCTTCTAGAAGGATATTTCTCTAGAATGATCTTTAGAAGATAGAATTAGTATAAATAAGAGTAGGAGGCATGATAAGTCTTTTTTTTGAGAATTATTGTAATAGAGCTCTGCTCTTCTAGAGGTTGCACCCTTGAATAGGCAAGTGAACATTGCTTTCTCTGAATAAAGGTATCATTATTGGTGTTGCTCTTCTCAATATTTTGTTGTTCCATTGATATATGTTGAATATTCATGTTTTTGCATATTATATTACATCTGGTACCTTACATAAATAATAATTGGTTCACAATTTATTTCAGAGATTTTTGTTACCTTATATTATAACAAGAGGTTGTCATTATTTGTTGGTTTTATTATAATTTGTGTTGCTAATATGAATATATTTTAAGAAATTTTGATAAGTAATGTCCCACCATTTCACCCGCAACACCAATTTTAGGAACATAGTCTTAATGCAATTTTTGTATTGATATCAGTATCTTTGAGATGATGACATGCAATATTGTAATTCAAACTTATACATGAATTCAAATCTATACCCCAAAAACTTTTCAGCGGAGACATCACCACTATAGTAGCACTAATTAACAGTGAAATTATAATAAATTTTGTCTCCTCTAAAAAATCATACAACTAATCTTTAAATAAATATATAATTAACTCACTATTTTTTAAACCTATATAAAATTCTATAAATTAAATATATTAAGACGATTATATATCACTATAAAAAGGATGTACGAGTTGCTTTGCAAATCTCTTGGGTATATTTTTAATTTAGAAAAATATTTTTAATTTTAATATGAAGTTGTGCAACTTTCTATAATATTAATCTCTCTTATGTAGTACATTATTGACATTAAAGATCAAATTCGTCTAAATTCGACGTTTTTGCAACCGAAGGGGTCGTGCTGATGTGACATAATAACAAATAAAAGAAAACCAATGAAATCGGCAATGGCTATGCACTCAAATTGGTGACGTGTTCAAGTTGATTACGCTATTGAAACTTTTATAGATGTGACTTAGTGCAGCTTATCACAGAAAGACGCCCCTTTGGTATTATCACACTTTTGTTTTTAGTGTTGAGTTATGGAACCTTATGTACTTTTCTTTTGAGTGTGAAGTTATTAAACTTTATTACTTTTGTGGGCTTGAATATGGATAATAATATTTTATCCGTTTGGATGTTGATATTAATAGGTTATTTATAGGTTTGAGAATGGACTTTTGTCATAATAGTAAAGATTTCTTCAAAATTTTCTTATTTAGGTTGAATAAATTGCTTCTTTTAATTATATAAATTTTTGTTTGAATTTCATTTAAAAAAAATTAGTCTGACTTGTTTTAAGTGAATATTTTGTTAATTATTAAAATGTATGGTAGAATGAAATATAACATTGAAATTCAAATCAAAAGTTACGATGGATTGTGTAGTAGTGTAAAGTATTCATTCTAGTATTGGGTTTTAATATTTTTTACTATGATAATATTTCACTAACCTTATCATGAGTAGATGAATTGGAAAAGTGTGGTTTGCTCCTTGGATTGCGTGAGGATGTCAAGTCAAAACCTATTGAGGTTAATGCTATTTATTTTCACAAAGAGAATCTCATTCATAAACACATATATAGACACACACTTGATGGGAAAGATAATATTCTTACAATGGCCTAGGTTCAAGTATTAATGGGAATATAGATCTCATAATGACTTAGATTCAAGCCTTAGATAACCATACCATTGTCATAGTGAATATAGATCCCATAATGACCTAGATTCAGGTTTGGATAGGCATACCACTGCCATACTGACATAGGTTTAAGTTTTGATAGGTGTAAAGCCATGTGTTGGTATATTCAAGGATATTGAGGGGGTGAATCAGTATAAACAATTTATCACCTTTTCTAATTATAATTGCAATTCAAGATATCATATATTTCAACAAACAACCACAGATACATAGTGCACAAGGATTTTACGTGGAAAACTAAATGGGAGAAAATCACAAAACACTTTTAATATATCAGCAGATTGCATCTACCGAAAGCACCAACTTTCAAGATTCTCTAGCACCAACTGGAAGGAGGCATCAACCCCATGAATTTTCTAGCACCAACTAGAGGGAGGCACCAACCCCCTTGTGAGCACCAACTCACACTTCTCAGGAACCAACCTACAAACTGAAGACACCAATCTTCCCATGCACCACCCAACCACCCTTGTTTCAAAAATTATTCAAAAATATTCTTTACAAAATTCACAAAAGATTACCAGAGTTCACCCTTGAACTGCGCAGACTTTGCAACATGAATTGCTTGCCTTGATACCTGCAAAGGAAAGACTCTATTATCCTTGGTCTATACTTTTCATATGCTGCCTTTTATGCCCAAAATAGGTCATTGACTTGATCAAATGTCCTCCTTAAATACATTGAGGCAAGACCTTTAATCTGCTTCTCTGCTGATTTATATAGTTGCTTCTATGACTGTCCAAAATATCCCTAAAAACCTTGCTACAATATTTTCTCAAACTATTCTAACAGATCTGCACACAAAATACTTGGAATCTACACGAGGGATTCACAAGAAAGGTTGCTTTGAACTTGGCCACAACAATCACAAAATATTGTTGGGGAACTTGGCTACAACAAGCCTAAAATTTGGTTTTCATCCTTACTCAAAATAGACCACAGACTCGACCCCTCTATACCTCAAAAACTACTCTGAAATTCGCTCAGAACCAGGCTTCAAATTCAGCCTAAATACCTCAGAAAAATCGCTTTAGAGCTTGCTTCAGAATAGCCTCAATGTAGATTTTAACCTTGTACAATTATTTACTGCAAACATATTTTTAATAAAAGAACAAAAATGATACAATGAAAAATACACACATTACACAAAGATTTCCCCCCTAGAAATCCAAACCGGGAAAACTATCATATTCTATATTCATTCACATCATACATTGTTTACAATACAATATACATATAGGATCCCGTAGCATCCAAAACCCTAATCCAATAACCCGGATTAGTCAACAACCCTAATTTATTAACCAGAAATAGAAAACCATCGGTGAAAACCATGTGCCAAAAAACTGCCCAAAAATGGACACTAATTCTAACCGTGCAAAGAATATAACACATACCCAACACTCAAACTCGCCTCAAAACAGGCTCAAATACAACCTCAACTTGCCTCGAATAGACTTTCACCTCCTCAGATTTTCACTTCCTTATATCTCCATTGCCTCAGATATTTGTTGCCTTATATCTCCACTACCTCAGATATTCGTTGCCTTAGTTCCAATTCACTTGAGATAATATTCAAATGAGGAAAATCCTCCTCATATGTATACTAATTCTTCTCCTTAAAATAGGGCCAACCTTAACCAACAAACTTAATTTTAATATTTTAAAATTAATTTCCAATGGGACCGACTTGACCAATAATTTGATTTTTTCTATTTAATCCATTGGGGCCGACTTGTTCAAATATCACTTTACATTTGCAATATTTATTGCCATAAATTTTTATTCCAATTTTAGGGTTGATCCTAGGGCTTCTTTACCATTCATTTGGGGCTTCTTAACCATAACTTGAGGCTTCTTTCCTTGACATCTAGGGATTTCTTGTAGGCTTCTTCAAAACATCTTCCCATGAGGGGCATGCTTAAAGCTATGCCATAAGGGGACCACTTTGGAGGCTCCTTCAATTGAACGTATGCATTTTAGGGTCTTTTGGGTTTTTCTTTTGGGATTCTTCTAGGGTTGACATCAATGAAAACCAATTTTCCAACAATCTCCCCCTTTGGCATTGATGACAACACTCATACTCCCCCTGTGACCATTTCTCCCCATGTTTTCATGTCTATGATCTTTCTCTCCCCCCTTGACATCAATGGAAAAGGGTATCTCCCCCTGATAGTATATCTTCTTCTGACAATTTCTCTCCCCCTTTCTTCTTTGCAAGATGTCATGTAAATCAATGTGGGGTAGAAACTACTCCCAATTTATGTCGAGGATACTCAAAGGTCTCCCTTGGGAGAGGCTTGGTGAAGATATTGGTTATCTATTCCTTTGTCCCAATGTACTCCAACCTAATACTCTTGTTAAGAACTAAAGACTGAATACAAAAGCACCACAATAGATATAGAACAAAAATATAAAAAATCTTTTTTATTATTATCAAACCCTTAGGGTATGGCAACACCATATAATGGATCCTATTATGGAAGGGATCCTCTCCTGTTCACTTGGATTTTTGAGGGGGCATCCTCATATTAAGCTACCACTCCAAATATAATACTTGTCTTCATATCTCATTACATTGCTTGAACCCCTTATATAGTTCTATCAACCACCTAAGAACATTATAGAGGATGAACCTTCTAAGAAGTCCTCTTACATGTATTATATCTAACTAGAATAGTGGGCCTTATTTAACACTATAGTTGATCTATTCCACCTTACATTGAATGGCCTCTACTATTATTACTATGGGCCCTCTTCCCGCCCCCACTACCTCTCTAGCTACCTAACAACTCTTCTCTATGACATGTTGTGGTACTTGATAGGAATATGCTTGGTCTTGGAATGCATCACTGGATTCTTGGAGATTTTTATAACATAGGTATTGTCACAGAATATCAAAATAGGCTCGTCATATTCTACTTGTATGTCTTGCAAGGTTTGCTTCATCCAGATGACTCGAGTACAACATGTTGATGTTGCAATATATTATGCTTCTGCTATGGACAAGGATAATGAAGACTTATGTTTGGTCAACTAGGATAATGGAAAATCACCCAAATAGAAAGTTGCTCCACTTGTACTTCTTCTATCATCAATGCTTCCTACCCAATATGCATTTGTTTATGTGACCATAGTCATCTCATTCTCTTTTGAATACCATAGTCCAAACTTTGTTGTTCCTTTGAGATATATGAAGATCCTATTCACTGCTAGAACATGGGTTTCCTTCAGTGTTGTTTTAAATCTTGCAAATTATTCAACTGCTTGCATCACATATGGTCCTGAAACTATCACATAGAGTAGACTTCGAATCACCAATTGATAAAGTCTTTGAACCACTTTTTTAGATTCATCATCCTTGCTCAACTTGCAGCCGATCACCATAGGAGTGCTTACATGTTTGCAATCTTCCATTCTGAACTTCTTCAATGTTTCCTTGATGTACTTGGCTTCAGAAATAACTATGCCTTCATCTAGCTGAGATATCTGGAATCCCAAGAAGAAAGTTGACTTCCCAAGTAGGGACATTTCAAACTCACTCTGCATATCTTTGGAAAACTTCATACTCAACCTGTCATCATCGCTTCTGAAGATGATGTCGTCCACATGTACTTCAATGATAGTCAAACTTTCTTGCTCCACTTTTATATAGAGATTGCTATATGTGCTTCCCCTTATGAATCCTTGTTGCTTTAGATATCTGTCCAATCTTGTGTACCGAGCTCTAGGTTCTTGCTTGAGTCCATATAGGGATTTCTTCAATATGCAAACATAGTCTTCCTTTTTTGACAGTTGAAACCCTTCTAGTTGTTCTATGTAAACTTCTTCTTATAATTTTCCATTAAGGAATCTTGATTTTATGTCCATATGATATACCTTGATCCTTTTGGAGCATCCATAAGCCAAGAACATTATAATTTCTTCCATTCAAGCTACCGGGGAAAATGTTTCTTCAAAATATATACCTTCAAATTGTGCATATCCTTTGCATACTAACCTTTCCTTGTTTCTGGTTACCTTTCCATCCTCGTTCAACTTGTTTCTAAATACCCACTTTGTGCCTATGATGTTTTTGTCCTTAGGTCTTGGAACTAGTTCCCATGTCTCATTCTTCTTTATTTGATTTAGTTCTTCTTCCATGGCCTTGATCCAATGTTCATCATTGTTGGCTTCCTCAAAGTTGCTTGGTTCAACTGTGGATAATAATGATAGATGTCTTTGTTCTAGTGTACATGTCTGTTTGCTTCTCCTGCTTTCTATTCCTACATTTTTATCCCCAATAATTTGTTCTGGTAGACGATTCTTCTGATACCATCATTTATGTGTCTTAGAAGGTGTCTAGAGATCTTGTTGATTGTATTTTGTTTCTTCTTTCTCTACTTCTGGTTGCTTCTCTTCTGGTTATTCTTCTTCTTCGTTTTTCTTTAGTTCTTCTCCTGCTTCCTACTCTTTTGAATTTTTTCTCTCTTTCCTGGTCTTCAACACATTTGTTTCATAGACTTTTACATTGATGCTTTCCACTATTTTTTTGAGTCTTAGGTTATATAATTTTTACGCCTTTCTTTTTCTTGAGTATCCAACGATTATTCCTTCATCAACCCAGGAGTCAAATTTTTTAACCTTGTTATCATCTATTTTTATGTAACATTTTCTTCCAAAAACTCTAAAGTGCTTGGCGTTTGTCGATATTCCCTTCCATAGTTCATATGGAGTCTTATCATTGTTACTTCTAAGCATTCCTCTATTCAAGATATGAACGACTATTTGTATTGCTTGTACCCAAAATATATTGCTCAACTTGGAATCATTCAATATGGTTCTAGCCATTTCTTGTACAGTTTTGTTCTTCCTTTTAGTGACTCCATTTTTTTGAGGTGTCATGGATGTTGTGACTTGTCTTTTTATTCCATGTTCTTCACATAAATCCCTAAATTATTTTGATGTGAACTCACCTCCATTATCTGATCTTAAGCACTTGATTTTTCAAATCAGTCTCGTTTTCAACCATCATTTTCAATATCCTGAAACATTTGAATGGTTATGATTTTTTCTTGAGTAAACAGACCCCAGTCATTCTTGTGTAATCATCAATAAACAACATGAATTATCGTTCACCATTCAACCCTTTTGTTCTCATTGGTCTACATAGATCGGTGTGTATAATCTCCAATGGTTTTGTTGTAGAGTATTCATGTGTCCTGAACTCAACTCTTGTTTGTTTTCCATGCTGGAAGTGCTTGCACATAGTGTTTGTTGGCTTTGAAATTTCAGGCATTTCTCTTACCACTTACTTTCTGATGATTTTGACAAGATTGTCAAAGTGCATATGGCCTATTCTCCTATTCCAAATCCAAATTTCATATTCCTTTCCCAAGAAACATCTTTCCTTTCTAATCTCATTCAAAATGTATATGTTGTTTGGAGTCCTCTAATAGTGTTCACTATTTCATCAAAGAGTCGCAGAAAATAAGCCACAATATCTTCATCTTCCTTCATTTTCATATGTTCAAATTGACCTCTATAAGTTTGAATCTTTCCCCCCTTGACATTGGCATCTCCTTCGTGAACATTTTAAATTTTGTCCCAATTTTTCTTTGCAGAGTCACAATGCATAACCTTGACATATATTGAATCAACGAGGCCACTTAAAATAACATTTATATCATTCAAATTTTTTTCATAGAGTCATTTTCCAGGTGCATTAGTTGGCGGAGAAGAAGGAGTCTTGTATTTTCTTTCTACCGCTTTCTAAACATCAAATCCTTTTGCTTGCAAAAATGTTCTCATCCTTCTGGTCCAGAAATTGTAGTTTCAACTGTCAAACAATGGAATTCCATTTTTAGTGCAATCCATGATTTATCTTTAAATGGTTAGAAAGTTTCTGAAGGACCTTCTTCGATACCAATTTTTGGTATATTCAGGGATACTGAGAGGGGGGGTGAATCGGTATAAACAATTTATCATGTTTTCTACTTATAATTGTATTCAATATATTGTTGCATTCAAGATATCATATATTTCAACAAACAACCACAGATACATAGTGCACAAGGATTTTCCGTGGAAACACAAATGGGAGAAAACCATAGATCATTT